>WNWK01015822.1:0-46650 GCA_009830355.1 Cherax destructor | reverse complement strand
TTATGGTGTATGGGGTTTGTATGTGTGTATGTGGGGTCTGCAGTAACACGGGTCTACAGTGCCCCCTTACCTGGCCTGACCCTTCTGACCACCGTTAATGATTCTGTGTCCCTCCCTTTCTACTAAATTACCAATTGGTTACTTGTTCCGGTACGGGGATATACTATCCCTATCACTATGAAATTGACCGTTCAAAAGCTTAGCTTGGTAATGGAACTCACCCAAAAACCATAGGTGAAACTTTGCCATGCAGTTTGTCCAGTGTAGTAGCCTAAACTGTCCAACTGGGATGTGATGTTCTGCGATGCAGTTTGTCCACTGTAGTAGCCGGGAAACGGGTCCAACTTCGATGTGAATTTTGGGCATTTTCCAGCGTGTAAGCTTGGGCTGTCCAACCAAATGTGATGTTCTGGCGTATATCCACTTTGTTTCTTTCGATATATAATATAACCCATTCACGGGTATTTCCACTTTACATATTTATTTCACTTTATTATCTGGGTGACACGTGGCAACGTCGCCTGGGCAAAATTATTCCCCTACCCCCCACCGCTTATTTCGTTAAAAAATTTTGGCTACCCCCCACACTAAATGTGGCCCAGGGCAACCGTAAATCGCTTCAGGGTTGTTCACTCCTGACACCGAAAACCCCTGCAGTCCCCCGGTCCCCAAAACACTTATATTAACGGAGCCCCAAGGGATACCCCCGGCTCCCTACTGTGGTGAGTGTGTGTGTGTTATTTTTTTTGTTTTTACCACCAAATTGGGTTGAAAGGGGTCAATTCATAGCCCAGCCCCCCTTCACTGGTCGCTAAAAAGGTCCTCTTCCTTTTAAAAAAATGGTTTTTATCATCCCCTCTTCTTAGTTGGTATGGGTCCTTCCCCACTACAAACTTCCCGGAACTATTCCACTTCCTGACAACTCTGTGACTGAAAAATTTTCTAACTCCCTCTGATTCATCTGGAGTTTTCAACTTCCAATTGGGACCTTTGTTCTGTGTCCCATTCTGGAACATCCTGTCCCTGTCCACCTTGTCGATTCCTCTCGGGATCTTACATGTCGTTATCACATCTCCCCCTTTTCCCCCATTCTTCCAGTGTCGTCAGGTCGATTTCCCTTAACCCTTCGTAGGACATCCCTTAGCTCGGGACTTGTCTTGTTGCAAACCCGCCCTTTCACCAGTTTCCTTACGTGCTTGGCTTAAATGTGGGTTCCAAACTGGTGTGCGTCTCCAATATTAACTTTTTTTAAATGTACGGGTCCTGAAAAGGTCCATTAAGATGTCGGAATTCTGGGCTTAGGTTGCCGGGCGCCCATTCCCAGTTTTTGGTTGATGTGCGTTTTTGCCTGGTGTTATACTCACCTCATGATCCTTTCCGAGTGAGGTTTTAGTCTCTGTCCCCCTTTGGTGTACTCCGTCTGTGGTTTTCTTTGTTCCCCAATTTTATGATTTTTCACTTGGTGGGGTTGGGAACTGGGCCAGTTCCTTACCAGGCTTGCAGCCTTCCAGATCCCTTTAGTTCTGCCTTCCTTTTTTTCCGGTTGAATTCTCCTAAACAACTTCACATCATTTTGAACAGGGACATAGCTTTACTTCCGGCATGTCGTTCACAAATACCAGAAACAGCACCGTGTGTGTGTGTGTGTGTGTGTGTGTTTAGTGTGGTGGGAAGTGTGTGTGTGTGTGTTTGTGTGTGTGTTTGTGTGTGTTTTGGGTGTTGGTGTGTGCTGTGTTGAGGCAGTTTAAGCCCTGCCCTGACCCCGTCTAGTTTGACCCAACATCGACTAAACCGGGAGCCTTCACGGGTCTTTTTCCCAAACCTGCCCTTGGCTGTGGATGGAGGAAATCTTCACCTTCACTTCTTCCACTTCTGAATCATTCTGAACTAAGAAATATTTTATATATTTCATCTACGTCATTGCTTCCATCTTGTCCGTTTTGTTCCTTCCTCTCCTGTTTTTCTCCCAACATTGTTTTATTTTCACGTCTGATCATATCCCCCCTTCCCATCCCATGCTTCTACAGTCGTCGGGTTTATTTTCTATCACCGGGCGTCACATAGTTTCAGCCCGAAAGATACCGCCCCCAACCTCGTCATTTTTTTTTACCCCCAATTTTTAATTTCCAGAAAAAAAAAGGTTGAAGCCGATTAAACATCTATAATATCCGGGTTGTGTGTGTAGGGTGTGTGGGGTGGTGTTTGGTTAACACCAAGGAATGGCCCGTTGGTGCTGTACGTACCCTACAAACATCAAAATTACCGAAAAAAATTTTTAAAATTTAACAGTATATCCCACAATTTCTGACCTTATGCTGGTATTTTTGAAAATTTTTTTAAAAATAGCTGTGACTAAATTCATCTACTTACAAATTATAGGAAAAAGTGTATTTATCATATGCACTAGGGGTTATCTTGTTCACTAATGAGAAAAAATTGGCCCAAAAGTCTCCCAATGAGAAACAAGTGGGTATTGTCAACGGGAAAAACAAAATGCAAGTCGACTGAGAAACAATGTGGCGACACCCCTAATGAGAAACAATTGTGGCACACAGTGAACAAATGAGAAACAAAATGGTGAACGTCAACAAATGAGACACAAGTGTTGTGAAAGTCAACATTTCCCCATGGCCCTGGCTGGGATGGCCCACCAGTGACACAGGCTGGGAGGGCCAACCAGGACACAGGGGGAGGGCTCCGTGACCCTGGCTGGAGTGCCTACTTAGTGAGCCCTGGTTGGGGGGCCTACTCAGGACCCTGGCTGGGAGGGCTTACTCATAACCCTGGTTGGGAGGCCTCAGTGACCCTTCTGGGAGGACTACTAGGACCCAGGCTGGGAGGACCTACCCAGTGACCCGGCTGGGAGGGCCTACTCAGTACCCGCTGGAGGGTTTCCCCGGGACCCCGGTGGGGAGGGGCACCGGTGACCCGCGGAGGCCTACCAGTGATCTTGCTGGGAGGGCCCCAGGCCCTGGCTGGGGGGGGCCCTCTCAGTGATCCAGGGTGAGGATTTACTCTGGGGCCATTGGCGGGGAGGGCCTCCCCAATGATCCCTGGTGGGGGGCCCACCATCGACCCTGAATGCGAGGCTACAAAAGGACCTGAATGGGAGGGCCTCCATGACCCTAAAAGGGAGGGCCACTGGTTACATTTTGGGGCGGAGGGCCTCTCAGTTACCCTCAGGGCCTCCAGGACCCTGTGTAATAGGGTCTACTCAGGGGCCCTGGTGAAAAGGGCCTCCATTACACACTGCCTGGGAGGGCCTCTCAGTTATGCTGGCTGGGAAGCCCTTCTCAGTGACCCATGGGTGGAGGGCTACTAAAAGGCATTCGCTGGGAGGTCCTTTCGGGTGACCGGTGGGAGGGTTTTTACTCAGGAGCATTGGCTGGGAGGGTTTACTCAGTGACCCTGGCTGGGAGGGTCTACTCAGTGACCCCTGGCGGGGAAGGGCCTTACTCAGTGACCCCTGGTTGGGGAGGGCCTCTATTGCCCCGGGGCGGGAGTTTTCTCAGTGACTCCGGGCTGGGAGGGCCTACCATTGACTGGGCTTGGGAGGGTCTACCCAGTGCCCCCTGGCTGGGGGGGGGCCCCTCTCGGGTGACCCCTTAGCTGGAGGGTCTAAAAGTGCCCTGGCGGGGAGGGCCTTCCCAGCAACCCCTGTCCCAGTGTGTGCTTAAACCTATTGGCATTGGCCGGGCCCCCGCCGCCAAAAAGTGCCCTTCATTCATTAACGCCGTCCAGGAGATATTAACCCTGACCTGCACTCATCCACCAGTTTTTGGATGAAAATATTGTCTTAAGTAAGATTTGTGGAAGAGGTTTCATACCACTGTAATTCCTCACAAGTAGTCTTGCTGAAATGGTTTTGCTTGTTAGCAAATTTTGGGGAAAAATTGTCTTTCATGCTGTTGTAAAATATTATTTTTTTACCTCCTTTAAATATATATAGAGCCACTTTACCATAGGTGGAAGCTTCAGTAATGGACTCGGGCGAGAATGGTTGGCTTCAGCAACCTTTTTTCAATACTTCCAAGAAGGCAAAATTTTGCAGACATATGATCCGGGAATATGAACCAGACTTCAAAGGGGTGGCAGAAGTGCAGCTCGGCCTGCTGCTTGGAGTTGCATGCAAGCAAACCTGCAAAAACATTCATTTTTGGGAAAAAAATGTCTCAAAACTGTGCTGAGGCCGTGGTCAGTACGCTGAGGTCAGTGGTCATGTGAGGTCATACCCCGCTAGAGTTGTCGGATTGCGTTTTGGCTTCAACATGGTTGCGAGTGTTTTGAATCTCGGGTTGGAAGTGTTGAAGAAGAATGTTCTACTTTTTCAGGAGCAAAATAGGAGGCTAAGTTTCGCCTAGATGGGTTTGGGAGTGAGTGTGAGATGGTTTGTTTGGGAAGGAGGAAATGGTTGCCAACAGTGAAGTGGAGCCCTTTAATGGGGTGGTTCCAATTCAGGAAGAAGCATCAAGATAAAGGAAGGTTAATGAGAAGATTTGGTAGGAAATCGCTTTGTTCTCCAGGACAGGTACCAGTGGTTAAAGGGGGTTAAAGGGCCCATGACTTCCCTGATAATCAAGGAAGAATATTCGGTTGTGGGAGACTCTCAGGTAAGATATATGGATCGTGCTTTTGTAACAGAATAGGAAGGTCAGACAGAGGGTGTGCCTCCCAAGAGCTGGTGTTGGTGACATACTCAGCAGGTTGGATAATATTATGTCAGGTAATGGGAACAAACCCATTATTTGTCTTAGTGCTGGTGGAAATGATATTGGGAAGAGCAGGAGACAGGAGCTGCTAAAAAGTACAAGTCAGCCATAGAAGTAGTCAGGTCTAAGGGAGGATCCCAATTATATGTAGCATCTTGTCTAGAAAGGAAGTGGGCAATGAAGGAATGACTAGGGCAATTGTATAAATTGCTGGCTAGACAGGTACTGCAAGGAACTTCAATCCCATTCATTGATAATGGGACAAATTTATGGCAAACGTGATATGTATGCAAGGGATAGGGTTCATCTCTCTGGGGCTGGGTGGTTGCATTAGCCAATTGATTGAGGGGGTCATTGATGACTTGTCTAGGACTTTAAACTGATAGATTATAGAGGTATGGGTGTTTGTGGGAAACAATCAGGCTGCAGTATTAGGGATGGAAACAGCAGATATTACCAGGATACCTCAGGGATATGTTTAAAAGACAATATTCAAAATAAAGTTGCTAGTAAAGGCAAAGCAATTGATCAACAAACAAAATGAGATAGTAGAGGGCAACGAGTGACTAGCTTCCTTAAGGTTTACTATACAAATAGTAGAAGTCTAAGAAATAAGATAGACGAGCTAAGATTACTTGCAAGTGCAGGTAATACAGATATTATTTCTATAAAAGAGACCTGGTTCAACCTGAAAGATAGAGAAATGCCTTCTGAATGCAACATATAGGATTATAAACTATTCCACAATGATAGGGTCAACAGGAAGGGTGGTGGAGTGGCGATGTATGTCAGAGATAATTTAAATTGTTGTGTTAGACATGATATAAGATTAGAAACATCGGACACTGAATCTGTTTGGCTACAGTTTCTCGAGGGTCGTGAAAAACTAATTTTGGGTGTGATTTATAGGCCCCCCAAACCTTGACAGGGAGTGCAGTAAGCTGCTATGGGACGAAATTCATAAGGCGTCTAAATATGAAAATGTTGTGTTAATGGGAAATTTTCCCTTTACACAAATTGATTGGAACACTGTGACAGGAAATCTTGAGTCTAGTGACTTTCTTGATACGATTCAGGATTGCTTTTTAAAACAGTTTGTGACAGAACCATCTAGAGGAAACAATCTGCTTGACTTAGTTCTTGCCAACAATGAATCACTAATTAATAATCTTCAGGTAAATGATGAGCTTGGAGAAAGCGATCACAAATCACATAGTTTCAATATACTATTATGGAATTAGACAGTAAACTGCAATCAAGTCTCTGTCCCAGACTTCCGCTTGGCCGATTTCATGGGACTGAGAAATTACCTGGGTGGGCTAAATTGGGATGACCTGACTCTGACGTTTTTCAGAACATAGTTCTAGCTGCCCAGACAACTTTTGTTCCGAGTAGGGAAATTAGATCTAACAAAAATGATCCCAAATGGATGAACAATAGATTTAAACATCTCATTGGTCAATAGAGAGGCATATTTAGGCGTATCAAAAGAGGGGACGGGCAGTTAAGAAATCAATATTTTCAATTTAAAAGAGAAATAAAAAAAGGAATAAGAAAAACAAAAAGGGATTATGAGGCTAAGGTCGCAAGGGATTCGAAGACTAACCCAAAAGGTTTCTTTCAGGTATACAGAAGTAAGATTAGGGACAAGATAGCCCACTTAAGAGTAACTCAGGTCAGATCACTGACAGTGATAAGGATATGTGTCAAATTTTCAATACTTACTTCCTCTCCGTTCTTACACAGAAAGATACTAGCGAAATTCCAGAAAAAATAAATTACGTAGAACAGGACGATAATAAACTAAGCACGATTTGGGTAACTACTGACATGGTCCTCTGACAAATAGAGAAATTAAAACCTAACAAATCCCCAGGCCCTGATGAATTGTTTGCAAGGAATTTAAAGTAATGTAAAGAGGAACTTAGCAAACCTTTGGCTAATGTTTTCAACATATCACTACAAACTGGCATAGTGCCAGACAAGTGGAAAATGGCAAATGTAATACCTATTTACAAGGCAGGTGACAGGTCTTTAGCTTCGAACTATAGACCAATAAGCCTTACCTCCATAGTTGGTAAATTTATGGAATCAATAATTGCCGAGGCAATTCGTAGCCATCTTGAAAAGCATAAATTGATTAATGAATCTCAACACGGTTTTACTAAGGGGCGTTCCTGTCTTACGAATTTACAAAGTTTTTTCACTAAGGTGTTTGAGGAGGTAGATCATGGTAATGAATATGACATTGTGTATATGGACTTCAGTAAGACTTTCGACAGCGTTCTACATCAGAGGCTATTGAGGAAACTTAAGGCACACGGCATAGGAGGAGAATTTTTTTACTGGGTAGAGGCATGATTGAAAAATAGGCGGCAGAGAGTTTGCATAAATGGGGAGAAATCAGAATGGGGGCACGTCACGAGCGGTGCTCCGCAAGTGTCAGTGTTGGGCCCCTTGTTGTTCACAATTTACATAAACTACATAGATGAGGGAATAAATAGCGACATAAGCAAATTTGCTGATGACACCAAAATAGGCCGTCCAGTTCATTCTAATGAGGACTTTAGAGCACTCCAGGATGATTTGAATAGACTGATGCAGTGGTCGGAGAAGTGGCAGCTGCAGTTTAATATAGACAAATGGAAAGTCCTAAATGTAGGACAGGACAATAACCATGCCACATATAAACTGAATAATGTTGATCTTAATACTACTGTTTGTGAAAAGGATTTAGAGGTTGTGGTTAGCAGTAATCTGAAACCAAGACAGCAGTGCATAAGTGTTCGCAATAAAGCTAACAGAATCCTTGGATTCATATCAAGAAGAATAAATAATAGAAGTCTTCAGGTTGTTCTTCAACTCTATATATCCTTGTTTAGGCCTCATTTAGATTATGCTGCACAGTTCTGGTCACCGTATTACAGAATGGATATAAATGCACTGGAAAACGTACAGAGGAGGATAACAAAGTCGATCCCATGTATCAGAAATCTTCCCCTATGAGGATAGACTGAGAGCCCTGAATCTGCACTCTCTAGAAAGGCGTAGAATTAGGGGGATATGATTGAGGTGTATAAATGGAAAACAAGAATAAATAAAGGGGATGTAAATAACGTGCTGAAAATATCCAGCCAAGACAGGACTCGCAGCAATGGTTTCAAGTTGGAAAAGTTCAGATTCAGGAAGGATATAGGAAAGCACTGGTTTGGTAATAGAGTTGTGGATGAGTGGAACAAACGTTGTGTAGTTTTAAAAATAGGTTAGATAAATACATGAATGGGTGTGGGTGGGTGTGAGTTGAACTTCACTAGATTGTGCTACTAGATCTTATGTCGTGTTCCTTCCTTAAGTGGAAGTGACCTGACTAGGTGGGTCATTGATCTAATCCGGGGAGTGACATGGACCTGCCTCGCATGGGGCAGTAGGCCTGCTTCAGTGTTCCCTCTTTCTTATGTTCTTATGCCTAACATAACTTATGTCAGTGGCAGAAAGAGAACGGATGATGTCCTAATAGAAAGTGACATTAAATTGGCAGTGGTGATATGTGAACATGATTTACCAATTAGAACTCTTGAACACATACTTCAACTCACCCGAGCAATATGTCCTGATTCTGAAGTTGAAAAAACTTTGAAGTGTATACGCACTAAATTGACATCAATTATCAATAAAAATACTGGTGAGCAAAACTCTGCTAAGCTATTACAGAAGGTACAAGAATCGAAATTTTCACTTATTGTTGATGAGAGCGTTGATGAAGGCTTACCCAAACATGTGTGCTTGGCAACTCCAACTCTCGTAGCAGATCAAATGCAAGACTGTATTCTACGGCTGATTCCTGTACAACATTCTACTGACACTGCTTTATAAGATACCGTTACAAATTTTGTACTAGTATTATATTCCTTACAAAAAAAATATGGTAGGATTTGGTGGTGACGGTTGCAAATTCAATGCTAGGGTTTCATAATTCAATGTTATCTGTATTAAAGAAGGATGAACCAGGATTTTTTGTAACCAAGTACATATGCATTCTTTTTCTGTGTGCCTCGTATGCTTGTGCTCCCGCTCTTTAAGATACAGAGGAGTCTGCTCGTGGTGCATTCAGCTACTTTTCAGTGAAGTTCAAACTGCATGGGGATTTTGAAAGAATTTGACTCATTTGTTAATGTTAAACCCCACAAACTAGTACATCCAAGACAAACTCGTTGGTTATCGTTACATATGGTTGTCTTCAGGTTGCTGGAACAGTATAAACCACTCAAGCTCTAATTTATAAAGGGTGTCCTCAGTGAGAGGCTCCTGTCATGTGATAGTGCCAGGACGAAGGTGAGGGAAAAGGTAGGACCTCTGAAAATTGGGAATGGACAGCTGACGGATAACGAACTGGAAATGTGTTCTCTATTTAATGACTATTTTTTTTCAGTCTTTACACAAGAAGACGTAAATGAGATTCCAGAAATTAACAATTATTCAGTTCCTGAAGAATTCAAATTAACTAATATTACTGTCACGAGGGATATGGTTATCAAACAGATAGATAAACTGAAGCAAAATAAGTCCCCGGGACCCGACGAGTTGTTTTCCAGGGTACTTAAAGAATGCAAAATGGAACTTAGTCAGCCATTAACGAATGTGTTTAATACGTCCATCCTAACTGGTGTTGTGCCAGAGATGTGGAAGATAGCTAATGTAGTTCCTATATTCAAATCAGGGGATAAGTCCATTCCATCAAATTACCGTCCAATAAGCCTTACGTCTATAGTAGGCAAATTATTAGAATCAATTATAGCTGATATTATCAGAAGTCACCTTGAAGAACATAATTTGATTAATGAATCTCAGCATGGGTTTACGAGAGGTCGTTCCTGCCTGACAAATTTACTGACGTTTTTCAATAAACCATTTGAGGCAGTAGACAGTGATAAAGAATATGATATAGTTTACTTGGATTTCAGTAAGGCCTTCGATAGAGTACCTCACAAGAGACTCTTAAGAAAGGTGGCAGCTCATGGTATAGGAGGTAAAGTTCTAGCATGGATAGAGGCATGGCTTACCAATAGAAAGCAGAGGTTTCCATTAATGGGGTCAAATCTGAATGGGGATTTGTCACCAGTGGCGTTCCACAAGGATCAGTTTTGGGCCCATTGTTGTTCATAATTTACATAAATGACCTTGATGAAGGAATTGCAAGTGACATGAGTAAATTTGCTGATGATACAAAAATAGGCCGTATAATTCATTCTGAGGAGGATCCAATGAACTCCAGGAGGATTTGGATAAATTAATGTCTTGGTCTGAAAAGTGGCAGATGAAGTTCAATGTGGACAAGTGTAAGGTGCTAGTCGTTGGTAATGAAAATATCCCTCGAATTTATAAACTAGGTGAAGTTGAGCTTGATCATACAGAATGTGAAAAGACTTGGGAGTCATGGTAAGCAGAAATCTAAAGCCAAGACAACAGTGCCTAAGTGTGCGCAATAAGGCTAACAGATTACTAGGATTTATTTCAAGAAGTATAAGCAACAGAAGTCCAAAAGTTATTTTACAACTCTATACATCACTAGTGAGACCTCATTTGGATTATGCAGCTCAGTTTTGGTCTCCTTACTACAGGATGGATATAGATTCATTGGAGAACATACAAGAAGAATGACTAAAATGATTTACAGTATAAGAAATCTCCCGTATGAAGATAGACTTAGAGCATTGAATCTCCACTCTCTGGAGAGACGTAGAATGAGGGAGATATCATCGAGGTGTACAAGTGGATGATGGGCATAAACAAAGGAGATATTAATAAAATACTGAGGATATCGAACCAAGTAAGAACCAGAAATAACGGATTTAAATTGGATAAATTTAGATTTAGAAAGGACATAGGCAAGTACTGGTTTTCGAACAGAGTTGTAGATGCGTGGAACAATCTTCCGAGTAGGGTGATAGAGGCTAGGACCTTGGGTGGCTTTAAAAGAGATTGGACAAATATATGAGTGGGAGGGGCTGGGTTTGATTAGTGTCGTGAGTACAGGAGTAAATTTTAGGTAGTGGTGGTTTTGATAAGGATCTGCCTTGTATGGGCCAGTAGGCCTTCTGCAGTGTTCCTCCATTCTTATGTAATCCATTCACAAAGCTGTATCTTCAGTTTTAGATTTTGTTCTCCCCTTCTTCAACAATCTGAAGAGGAAATGCAGTCAGAACATCCTCAGGTTCCTACAATACGTAGGTCAGTGCCAGAGTCTTCAGAATCTTGCTTAAATGTAATGATTACATTTACGTGGTAAAACACCAATAATCAATATTGAATTAAAGAATTCTCATAAGTTTAAGAAAGTCTCATCCGTTTACCTTATTAGTTGCAACTGTCGGGATATTGTCCACTCAGCAAACCTCACCATCAAAAATAGTGCAAGTTTGTCGTCAGCGCTGAACGTTTTACATCGAAGCAGAAAGTCAGATATGTAAATTATTTCCGTTTCCTAATGCAACTTTTAAAAACCTGGAGTCCCTGGGTCCCCAGAGGGGAAAAATCAATGGAGTCAATTGTTTCACTAATGGCTTCATTATCCCCTCACTGGTAACATTACCTAATGTTCAAGTTCTTAGCACACAATGACAGCTGCTAAGAAACAGCGAAAATACTCAAACTGATTTAAGTCCAACTTAATTTTGCATTATAGTGCATGAAGCAAGAGAGGATAATGAACCTATCTTTCCTCACCTGGCGTCTCTCATGCTCAGTTTGTTTGTCTACCACATTTAAGCGCTACAGTGGAGACAGTTTTTATTGTAAACCACAAGAAAACAAAATTATGGAATAGGCTTTCAACAGCCAGTCTGAGTAGAATAATTCACACTAAAAGGGTCATCTATGGGAGAGTTATTATAGTTTTAGAGTAACTTAGGAGATGCTAAGCAGAACGACTAGTGAAATATATATGAAAAAGAATTCACTGAGGCACAAGATGTCTGATGTGGATTAAGTTCATAAGACTTGAATGTCAAAGAACAAAACATTGTTTTTTATCTTGTGTTTTTATTGTCATTGTTACCATAGTCATGTTTCAACATCACTGTATATTGTGAAATAAGTGTATAATTTAAAACAAAACTTGTTTAATAAATAATTTTATTAGGGTAAATTAATTTTAAATATGCTAATAATGCAAAAGAAATACACAGGCACCGTAATGCTACTTATGCAGAATAACTAATTTTTATTCAATATATAACGACATATTACAGCGAATTATAGCAAACTTACGTCAGTAGCATCTGGCAACACTGACATTGGTAGAAAGAGATTCACGTGAACGACAGAGACAGGAAGGAGTCTGTCGCAAAGAATAACATTTACAACACAATATCTCACCTCTTGCCACTGTAGCTTGAAGAATGGTGCCAGGAAATTGTAGAAAAGCTTGAGGAGAAGCACAGACTGGTGTTGGATGGTTCACGTGACTTGGAACCATGATTGTAGGTGAAGCCAAATCAAACATTTCAGCCAAATGTAAATATTTGGGCAGAAAACAGTTTACTCATGCGTACTGCTGCGTAGGCTGATGGCTGACATGATCACTGTCACAGTGAGGCTGTGAATGTCCATTCTAGGCTTAATACAAAGTGATTTGAATACCTCCTCACTATTGTTGTAATCATTCCCGCCAGCATTTACACTCGTGTACTGCAAGATTGGTAAAGTACTGGAATAAATAATAAGTATTGTAACGAACCTATTGCATGAAGCGGTTTTGCAATCACTTGGACAAGTACAAGAGGATTACAGCAGAGAAGGTTCCTGTAATCCTGTTGTACGTGAAGGAAGGAAGCGAAAGGAGAAAGGCGGAGGGGAAAGGGAAGGGAGATGGAAGGTTGCTGAAAAGTAGTGGACCCAAATGCGGGAAAGGCGACAAAGTGAGAGTTGGAAGTCTGAACGAAAGGAGAAAGGGATGATGGATCAGGGAAAAGAGAAATCGGAGACAGGAGACTAAGGTGAGAAAGAGGGACAGACAGACAGACTTGTAAATAGCTTGTCAATAAAGTTAGGGATCCTTAACCTAACCTTGTCAAACTTTGTGTAAAAAAAAAGAGAGAGAAAGAGAGAGAGAGAGAGAGAGACCGACAGACAGACAGACAGACAGAGACAGAGACAGACAGACAAAAAGAGAGACAGACACAGAAAGAGGAGAGAGAGAGAGAGAGAGAGAGAGAGAGAGAGAGAGAGGAGAGGAGAGAGAGCAGAGACGAGGCAGACAGACAGACAGACAGACAGACAGACAGACAGACAGACAGAAGAGTGTGGCACCAGGGCCTCATGGCAAAACTGCAAGCACTGGGAATTGCTGGCTCTAAGCTATGTCTATTGGCAAACCATACCACGGGTGGGGTTCGAACACGCGGTCAGAGAGTCTCAGAACTCCAGACCGTCGCGTAAGCCACTGGGCCAGCTAGCTTCAATAAAGATTCATCCAACTAGGTATTTTACCATAGGAAGGTTAGCATAGGCACCACTGTGTCCACAAATGCAAGTTTTACAGACGAATCCCCCTTGCACGGCTTTGGGGGACTTGGCTAGAGTTCGTCGCCATGCTACCCCGGAAATTCGTCTGTAAAAACTTGCATTTGTGGACACGGTGGTTATGCTAACCTTCCTATGGTGTAGAAATATACCTAGTTGGATGAATCTTATTAAAGCTAGCTGGCCCAGTGGCTTGCGAGGTCTGGAGTTCTGAAACTCTCTGACCGCGAGTTCGAAACCCCACCCGTGGTAGGGTTTTTGTTTGCAATCGTGTCATTACGATTTCGTGAGTCGAGTTATGTCTCCTTATTACAAGTGAGTATAAATACGACATTTGGGCACTTTTTGCCCAGATGTGGCAAAGTGTGCTCATTTTTTTTTTCTGCAGGTGTTCTATGTGCATTTTATAGATATACGTGTGTTTGTGTGTGGTGTCTACTTCCCTAGTTGCACTCACCCGGGGTTTGCAGGGTTCGATTCACAGCTCCTGGCCCCGCCTCTTACTGGCCGCTACTAGGTCCTCTTCCTGCTATAGCTTTGTTATCTCTTCTTTAAGCTATGAATGGATCCTGCCTCCACTACATCACTTCCCAGACTTTTCCCCCTTTTCCCCCAACAACTGTGACTGAAGAAATCTTCCTAACATCCCTGTGATTCACCCTGAGTCTTCAACTTCCAACTGTGACCCCTTGTTGCTGTGTTTCAATCTCTGGAACACCCTGACACTGTCCACCTTGTCGATTCCTCTCAAATTTTAAATGTCTTTATCATATCCCCACCATCTCTCCTGTCCTCTAGTGTCGTCAGATCGATTTCCCTTAACCTCTCCTCGTAAGACATCCCCCCTTAGCTCCGGGACTAGTCATTTTCCCAAACCTCTGCACTTTCTCTAATTTTCGTACGTGCTTCGCTGTGTGGGTTCAAAACTGGTGCTGCATAGTCCAATATAGGGCTTTTTTACACAGTGTACAGGGCCCAAAGAACGATTCCTGATTGGTGTCAGTGCTGTTCTTAGGTTTGCTAGGCCCCCCGAATGCTGCAGCACTTATTGGTTGATGTGGGGCCTCGGAGATGTGGTGTTATACTCCCCCCGATCCTTTTCCTTAAGTGAGTTTGCAGTTTTTTGCAACGGGATATACTCTGTCTGGGTCTTCTTTTCCTTCGATCTTCATGACTTTACATTTGGCAGGGTTAAATTCAAGGGCCAGTTGCTGGACCAGGCTTGTAGCTTGTCCATGTCTCTTTTAGTTCTGCCTGATCCTCGACCCATTTAATTCTTCTCTTTGCACATCATCTGCAAACAGGGACACTTCTGAGTCCCATCCCCTTTCCCTTATCTCATTCACATATACCAAAAACAGCGCAGGTCCCCATGACTGACCCTTGTGGAACCCACCATCAGGTGCCCACTCTGACACCTCGTCATTTCTATGACTCGTTTGCCTCCTGTCAGATATTCTCGATCATTGAAGTGCCTTTCCTGTTACGTGCCTGATCCTCTAGCTTTTGCACTAATCTCTTGTGAGGAACTGTGTCGAAGGCCTTCTTGCAGTCCAAAAATGCATATTTTCCACCCCATATATCGTGTCTTACTTCTGTTACTTTGTCATTAATCTCCAGTAGGGTTGTGACTCAGGATTTTCCTTCCCTGAAACAGACGAATCTCCCCCTAGCATGCTAGCGGGGGTCGTCTGTAAACTGCATTTGTGGACATAGTGTTTTCCTATTCTGACCTTCTATGGTGTGAAATATACCTAGTTGGATGAATTTGAAGCAGCTGGCCCAGTGGCTTACGCGACGGTCTGGGTTTTGAACTCTCTTACCGCGGGTTCGAACCCCACCCGTGGTATGGTTTTTTTGCAATCGTGTCTACGATTTCGTGAGTCATCAGATAAAGGAATTCCTATATAGCAAACCCCAGGCTACTGTACGTCAAGGTACGTGAAAATATTAGTGTAGGCGCAGCATAAGTTTCATGCAGTTAAATATTAGCAATGAAGATTCGAAGTGAATCAAATGCATTGTCAAGTTACCACATGGACAATAATTTCCCCTTTTTATTTTATGTGTGTGTGTGTGTTACCCACCTATTTGTGGTTGGGGGTCTAGTCATAGCTCTGGCCCCGCCTCTTCATTGATCGCTAATAGGTTCTCTCCCTGCTCCATGGGCTTCATCATACCTCGTCTCAAAACTATGCGGTTCTTGCCTACTACGTCACTTGCAGACTATTCCACTTCCTGACAACAGTATGACAAAAGAAATACTTCCTAACATCCCTTTGAAAGGCTGGAGGCAGTGGAGATGTCTTGAGAGGCAATGTGTGGTTGAATATATTCAAAAAAATTCGTAGTTTGGAAATTAAAAGGGGAGGTGAGGGTTATCAAACTATTATTCAGAGGATGTAACAAACTAGAATGACTTCTAGAGTGTATAAATCTGTAGTGGAGGGAAGGCGGGGTAGAGGTCGGCCTGGGAAAAGGTGGGAGGAGGGAGAAAAGGTTTTGTGTGCGATGGGATCAACTTCCAGCAAGCATGCGTGAGCGTGTTAGATAAGAGCGAATGGAGACAAAGGGTTTTAAAGTTTGACGTGCTGTTGGAGTGTGAGTAGGTAATTTTATGGGGATTCAGGAAACCGGCAGGCCGAGTCCAGGAGAGGGGAAAGTACAGTGCCGGCACTCTGAAGGGGGGGGGTGTTAATGCTGCATTTTTAAAACTGTAGTGTAAGCACGCCTCTGGCAAGACGGTGATGGAGTGAATGATGCTGAAAGTTTTCTTTCAGGCCACCCTGCCTTGGTGGGTTTTGCCGATGTGTTTAAAATTATAAATAATCCCTTTATCATGAGTCTTCATTATGTGACCCCTTGTTTCTGTGTCCCATCTTTGGAACATCCTGTTTCTGCCTACCTTGTCAATTCCTCGCAGTATTTTGTATGTCGTTATTATGTCTCCTGACCCTTCTGCCCTCCAGTGTCGTCAGGCCGATTTCCTTAACCTTTCGAGGACATTCTAACTCTGGAACTAGTTTTTGTTGCAAACCTTTGCACTTTCTCTAATTTCTTGACGTTCTTGACCAAGTGTGTTTCCAAGCTGGTGCATACTCCAGTATGGGCTGACGTATACGGTGTACAGTGTCTTGAACGATTGGTCTGAGATATTGGAACGCTATTCTCGGGTTTTTGCCAGGCCCAATATGCTGCAGCTTATCGGGAAAAGATGTGACTAATGAGATGTGCGGTAATATATGCCTAAAAGATCCTTTCCTTGAGTGAGGTTTACGTCGTTTCCATCTAGACTATACTCTGTCGGGGGTCTTTTTTTGCCCTTCCCCGATCTTCATGACTTTGTATTTGGCGGGGGTTAAATTCGGGGAGAAGTTGCTGGACAAAGCTTGCAGCCTGCCCAGGTCTCTTTGTAATCCTGCCTGATCCTCTTCCAATTTAATTTTCCTCATTAACTTCACATCATCTGCAAACAGGGACACTTCTGAGTCTATCCCTTCCGTCATGTCATTCACATATACCAAAAACAGCACTGGTCCTAGGACTGACCTCTGTGGAACCCCGCTCTCACAGGCGCCCACTCTGCCCCTCGCCCGTACCGCTCGTTGTTCCTCCCTGTCAGGTATTCTCTAATCCATTCATGCCTTTCCTGTTATGCGTACCAGATCCACTAACTTTTGCACTAATCTCTTGTGGGGAACTGTACAGGCCTTCTTGCAGTAAAGAAAACAATTTTTCCCCCCTTCCCCTTCTTTTACTTCAGTTAACATGTCAAAAAACTCCAGTAGGTTTGTGACACAGGTTTTTCCCCACTGAATCAGTGTTTGTTATCTTTTATAAGCTTATTCCGTTCTTGTGTCATCACTCTCCTGATAATCTTATCCTTTACTTTGCATACTACACACGTTAGTGACACAGGTCTGTAGTTTGACCTCGTATCTGTCTCCTTTTTTAAAAATGGGGGGCTATATTTCCCCAAAACTTCAACCAGGTATTTATCCAGTTGCAATGAATGTGTTGAAAAATTATTGTTAGTGGCACAAAAAGCGTCTCAGCTCCCTCTCTAAGGACACGGAGATGTCCGGTCCCCCAACCGCCTTTGAGGTATCAAGTTTGTTTAGCAGCATCTTCACCTCCTCTCGGTTGTGTATATCTCCAGACTTGTTGTATTTATGCCTTTTATTCCTTCTTTCTTCTCACTGTAAAAATTTCTTTAAATCTCATGTTGAACTCCTCACATAATTCTTGGTCGTTTCTTGTGGGGTCCCCACCTTCCCTCTTCAACCTGATAACCCCGGTCCTTGACTGTTGTCTTCCTCTGATGTTGCTATACAACGCTTTGGGTCCCGGCTTTCGATGCTATGTTGTTTAGTTGTCCTTTTGGGGCCCCCTCCTTATATGTGCATACTCGTTTCTGCTCTTCGTATTTTTATTTTCCTGGGTCCTTTGTCTTGTGTGTGCTCACTATGGACTCACCTAATTGTGGTTGCAGGGTCGATACTTGCTCCTGGCCCCCCTCTTCACTGACCGCTACTAGGTTCTCTTTCTACCTGCTCATTGAACTTTATCATACCTCATTTAAAGCTATGTATGGTTCCTACCTCCACTACATCACTTGCTAGACTATTCCACTTTCCCCGCTCTCTATGACTGAAGAAATACTTCTAACATTGCTTTGACTCATCTGAATCTAACTTTTTTGACCCCTTGTTTCTGTGTCCCCTCTCTGGGACATCCTGTCTCTGTCCACCTTATCTATTCCCCGGTATTTGTATATCGTTATCATGTCTCCCTACCTCTATCCTCCAGGGGTCGTCAGGTCGATTTTCCCCTTTAAACCCTTTTTTCATAGGACATTCCCCTTAGCTCCGGCTAACCCCTTTTTGCAAACCTTTGCACTCTCTAATTTCTTGACGTGCTTGACCAGGTGTGGGGTTTCCCAAACTGGTGCTCTCTTAATATGGGCTGACGTACACAGTGTACCCGTGTCTTGAACGTACCAGTGTCTTGAACATTTGCCGAAAACGCCCATATGATGCACCAGTTATCTGGTTGATGTGTGTTTCCCGGAGACGTGCTCTGTGTGTGTTGTATATATTCGTTTGCTGGTTTTAGAGAAGACAGGGGAGCAGATAGAGACACAGACAGAGAAAACAAAGACAGAGAGAAACAGAGAGAGGGGGGGAAAGAAGACAGACTGAAGATAAAAGGACAGAGACAGATTTCTAATGATATCCTGTATATCAATACATAAAAATATTAAATTTGGTCTTTGTTAATCTGAATCGCCAGCCCAGAAAGGTTTCTCTGAACTAAACAGTTTTTGAAAAAAAAATCATATTAATTAAAGCTAGTATGAATGTTAATCCATATACTTACTTCATCATCACCACTCGTCCTGGTAAACATTTATTCAAAACCCCTTACCCCCCCCCCTCCTTCCTTCTTTTTCTACAACATTTAAACTTTTATTTATCTAGGTCCTCTGTATACTTTTCGGTGTAAACATGTTCCTTCCCTCTACGTATAATGGGTCACGTTTGCTGATACAACATATAAAGTAATAAATAGTGGATATATCACCATGGAACGACTGTGAATTTCGCAGAAAAGAGAATCACTTCTGTGAAGCGTTATTGATGGTAAGGAGCAAGCAGAGAAAGCTTTTTCTTAAATAAACAGCAGTGAAAAGAATTTTACTTGAGTTTGTGGCACGTTGAACTGGCACTACTTTTGCCGCTTTTCAGAATACGCTCACTTCTCGCATTGTCTTTCGTCAAGTGACTTTAAAATGTTGGCGTTTATATCGTTGACATGGTCAAGAATGTAAAAAATGAAGTTGGCAACATAGTGGGGGCACTCAAGATAATGATGAGGGAAAATACAAGTAATCCTGGAGATGTTGACTGACACTGCTCTGGCACTTAGAAAAAAGTACACTGCCATGAAAACCAGGAGGAAAAGCAGTCCAAACACTAGTGTCCCACTGTGGCAGGGCTCTTTCAAGAACCAAGTTTACTGAGCAATTATGTTGTTCCTGTTTGGTGTTACAGGACCTACGCTGAATAAGACCTCTTATGGTTAATTCAGTTCTCTGGAAATTTGCATAGATATTTCAATAGAAGATGACGAAGTTCGATAATATCTCCTTGACAAACTTGATTCTTGGTAAAATTAAACATTTCTTCTTTGCCACCTCGTTTGTGCCAATAAATGGAAAGAGGAGGAATTTAGTCAATTACCATGGCAACACTTTTTGTGTCCTCGTCTTTGAAGTAATCACAGGGGCGGTCATGATACTTTGACCAAATAAGCTTGGCTTTGGTGTCCCTCAAGGCAGCGAAGGGGCGATTCTTACAACAGGGTGTATATCAATAACCTGCTTGAGGACAAGCAGTAGTAAAATTAGATTCCCGACTGTTAATACCTCTTCTCCTTACAAGAGGGTGATATTAACAGTCGTCCATATTATCTACTCTCTTCCTTTTTTCATCTGGATACAAAAAAAAATCAATGCTCCCGTTGCGGGAGCAAAGAAAGCACTTCATCAGAGGTGTCCACAAAGGGAGTCCTCTTTCTCCATTTCTCTTCTGGTTCCAAAGTGATGGCAAATGGGCAGAACACTTGGAAAGTGATTTCATAAGCAGTAATCAGCATGGGTTTAGAGGTAGCAAATCTTATCTTACTAACCTATGAACCTATGTGCACTGAAATCTATGACAAAGTGACAGAAGTGAGACAAGACATGGATGAGTAGCTTGAATATTCTTGGAGCTCAAGAAGGCATTTGATACTGTACCTCACAAGAGAATACGTCAAAACTTGAGACGTTGTGTTGATCGGGCTTTATCTCTGGGCCTGTCAGGCCCCTCGTAAAATATATTTAATTAAGGTTGGTTCTCTTCTTAATAAGAAAAATAATTTCGATATAAAGGTATTTTAGGGAGATTGATCAGGACTAAGTAAAATTGTTACATTTAATATACGATAATTCATATAATTCAACATATATATATATATATATATATATAACATCTTGTGACTCAAAGACTCATACAGTAAAGTCCTCTAATTTCTAATCGTAATGACACGATTGCAAACAAACAATAACACGTACTTCAAGGTTGAATAAACTCAGAAGAGAGCATATCTATAGATAAAGCGAAATTCAACTCCTAAACAGAAGAGGGTGTGAATCTGTGAATCTACTTGTTGTCAGGAGAGGGTGTGTGAACCTACTGACGATCGTCAATGTTTGGTGAACCGACGTCATGTGAGTCACGTGACTGAGGAGACTGACCAGTACCTAAACAAGTGACTGGTAGTATGACTAGTGGTCTCCACTACATAGAACAGCACAGTAAAAGGACTAGCATATAAAATAAAAGGTAACATCCTACCTAACACATAGCTAAATCAAATATTAGTATAAAGTAAGACATTTTCGTTTTAGCTAATAACGGAAATATCTCCAATATACCATTATGATAATAAAATATACACAATATAAAATGTTGGGCAAGGTCATACCCGTAACACGCAGACGGGAATAATATGAAACGAATTCCTGTGGATCTAAGAGAATCTTACTGAAAGGAAAAGTGATTGAAAGGAAGATATGAAAAATAATAAGGACAAGAAAAAAATAATGGATCTGGACGAACTGAAAGGAGTGGTCATCTAAGTGGATTCTGAATCCAAAACAACCAAATGCACTGTAATGGAAAGTGAAAAATCCAAAAAAAGACAGAGTATAAAGTTGCTGCATAGAAACTGCAGACTTTACTCAAAGTAAAGACCTATGCGTGAGCAATATGTATTGCCAAGCAAATTGCTGGTGGCGCTCGTCAACTGAATAATATTTGCAGCCAATACTCTTGTGAAAAAAATCATACCCTTTCCCGGGAATATGACAAAATCATTCAAGACCTTCTGTGCAACATGCCATTCCCACCCTGGGTCACAGCACCAATATGGAACCCACACGTGAAAAAACTCTTGGGAAACTGGGGATAGTGGTGAACAGTGAAACTGTTTCAAGAGTCGAAATATGAGCGACTGAGGAGAGAAGGGAACAGCAGATTCCAGTGATTTTGATGGAAAGTTGAACAAGGGAGACATACTAGCACCATACTAAATACTTGATACAATTGATATGGTAGACAGGGATTGATTGAGAGGCGAAAAAGAGGTGCATAGGGCATTTTAAAAGTAAACCTGAACCTCTGGTGGTCAGGAATTAATGATTTTGATGTAGATGAGATAGGGCAGGCCACCCCATCATGGTTTTAGGGAGCGTGTACGACAGGAGAGAAAATCTGGCAAATGGAAAATTTAAAGAGGCAGAGCCAAATATATGTAAGTACATATAGGTGAGTACAGTACACACCATCACGAGTGATTAATAATTTAGTTGTCCAAAGAATAATTTAATTTTGTGGATTCATCACAGCAGCACACTTCCAGGGGTTTATTCAAGAAGCATTTCCTGAAGTCAGCATTCCAGCTTCAAATTCATTTGATAGCATAAGATAATGGTGGCAGTTGTCATAAGTGGAGAAACAGGTTACAGTTATTTGCTATGTTTTCTACTTAAACTTCAACTGGATATCCATGATTGTGTTCTGGCGTAGAAGGGTAATAAAGGCATCATTGTGAGCCTCTTCAATCACTCTTCTCTAGCCTGAAAAACTAGAGGTTCTTCAAGAAACAAAATGACCTACCAAAGCAGAATTTCAAAAATTCTGCATAAATATACCCCTATCATCATTTAATTGAAATAGACGCATATTACTAAGTTCTCTTTTGTTGAAAATATTTCTCATGAAAACTATGCGTCTTAGTGGAAGAAATGTTCTCATATTAGAAATACTCCCCCAAAAGGACGATATTTTGAACATTTCAACAACAAAGTTTTAAGTGATTCATGATTCTCACACTTACGTAACACTCAATCAGCGCTGTTTTAATAATAATTAGGTTGGAGAGCTTCACCCTTGACCACAAGACGATACTGAGCACATTTCTAGATCACTGATATAATAATAACTTCAAAGTCAATGGGACAGCCGAGCCAGATAAAACAAACACTGTCAATGTTGACAATGAACTCAAGACTCGGAAGAGAACTGAACAGCTCAAGGATGCATCTGGTTTGCTAGCAGCATAATACAGCATCGAGTCTAATAAAGAAAGTCAAGGCGATGGAACAATCTGGAGTTTACCTGGGGAGGATTTCGGGAAGAACGCCCCGCGGCTCGGTCTGAGATCAGGCCTCGTGGTGGATCAGGGTCTGATCAAGCAGGCTGTTACTGCTGGCAGCACGCAAACTAACGTACGAACCACAGCCTGGTTAGTCAGGTACTGACTTTAGGTGGCTGTCCAGTGCCTTCTTGAAGACAGCCAGAAGTATATTGGTAATCCCCCTTATGTATGCTGGAGGCTGTTGAACAGTCTTGGGCACCGGACACTTATTGTGTTCTCTCCCAGTGTACTCGTGGCGCCCTTGCTTTTCATTGGAGATGTTGCATCTCCTGCAGAGTCTTTTGCTTTCATAGGGAGTGATTTTCGAGTGCAAGTTTGGACTAATAATACTAGAATTTTCCAAGTGTATATTATCATGTATCTATCTCGCCTGCGTTCCGGGAATACAGATCAAGGACCTTCAATCGTTCCCAGTAATTTAGGTGCCTTATCGTACTTATGTGTGTCGTGAAAGTTCTTTGTACACTCTCCAGGTCAGCCATGTCGCTAGCCTTGAAGGGGGCCGTTAGTGTACAGCAGTATTCCAGCCTAGAGAGAACAAGCTATTTGAAGATAATCATCATGAGCTTGGAATCCCTATATTTGAAGGTTCTCATTATCCATCCTATCATTATTCTAGCAGATGCGGTAGATACATTGTTGTGGACTTTGAAGGCGAGATCCTCTGACATTATCACTCCCATGTCCTTCACATTACTTTTTCGCTCCATTGTATGGTTAGAATTTGTCGTATACCCTGATACAGTTATAATTTCCTCAAGCTTTCCATATCTGAGTAGATGAAATTTCTCCTCATTGAACTTCAAATTGTTTTGAGTTTCCCAATTGAAGATTTGGTTTATGTCCGCTTGGAGTCTTGCGGTGTCTTCGATGGAGGTCACTGTCATGGCAATTCGGGTGTCATCCGCAAAGGAAGACACTTACATCTCTGTTTATGTCAGATATGAGGATGAGGAATAGAATGGGCGCGAGTACTGTGCCTTGTGGAACAGAACTTTCACCGTGGCTGCCTCGGACTTTACTCTGTTTACTATTACTCTTTATGTTCTATTTGTCAGGAAGTTATAGATCCATCTACCAACTTTTCCTGTTATTCCTTTAACACACATTTTGTGCTCTATTACACAATGGTCTCACTTGTCGAAGCTTTAGCAATGTCTGTGTATACTACATCCGTATTTTGTTTATCCTTAACAGCATCCAGGACCTTGTCATAGTGGTCTAGTAGCTGGGACAGGCAGGAGTGACCTGCTCTAAACCCGTGTTGCCCTGGTGTGTAATTGATGGGTATCTAGGAGGTTGGCGACCTTGCTTCTTAGAACCCTCTCAAAGATTTTTATGATAGGGGATGTTAGTGTTATCGATCTGTAGTTCTTTGCAATTGCTTTACTGCCACCTTTGTGGAGTGGGGCTATGTCTGTTGTGTTTAGTGAGTGTTGGATGACCCCTGTGTCCATGGTTTCTCTCCATAGAATGCTGAAGGCACGTTACAGGGGCTTCTTGCAGTTCTTGATGAACACGGAGTTCCATGACTCTGGGCCTGGGCTAGAGTGCATGGGCATGTCATTTATTGCCTTTTCAAAGTCTTATGGAGTTAGGATAATATCCGAGATTTTTGTGATGACCAAATTTTGGGTCTCGTCAATATAAAAATATTTGGATTGTCGACCCTTAGTCTGGGTAGAGGCTCGCTGAACACTGAGTCGTATTGGGTCTTTAGTATCTCACTCATTTCTTGGCTCTCATCTATGTATGTCCCATCTCGCCTAGGCAGGGGCCCAATACTGGATGTTGTTTTTCCCTTAGATTTGGGATACGAGAAGAAGTTTTTTGTTTTTCAATTTCCTTTATGGCTTTTAGTTCTTCCTGCCATTCTTGTCTTCTGTAAGATTCCTTCAGCTTAAGTTCGATATTTGCAATTTCATTGACCAGTGCCTCCCTTCGTATTTCAGATATATTGGCCCTTCTCAGCAGCTCTGTGAATCTTTGCCTTCGTCTGTACATGGAGCGTCTCTCTCTAGTTTACATCTTATCTTTCTTTTTCTTAATGGAATGTGTCTTGAGCAGACCATCAGTGTCAAGTGCAAACTCCTACTATATGCGGATGACAGTGCTCTGTTAGTATCAGGTAAAGACCCACAAGATATAGCTAATATATTAACACTTGAACTGGAGTCCTGCAGCAAATGGTTAGTAGACAACAAGTTATCGTTACACCTCGGAAAACAGAAGCCATACTCTTTAGCACGAAATATAAATTGAGCAGGGTAAATAATTTTAATGTCCGATGTAATGGGGAATCCATCACTTCAGTTTCCTCAGTAAAATATCTGGAAATCCCCTTTGACCCATGCATGTCAGGAGAATTGATAGGGAACAGTGTAGTAAAGAAAGCGAATGCCAGACTGAAGTTCCTCTACAGACAAGCACAGTGTCTACCTACTGAGGCTCGCAGGACCCTATGTCTAGCCCTTATACAATGTCATATTGACTACGCTTGCTCTTCATGGTACTCTGCCTTGACAAAAAACTGAAAGATAAACTGCAAATCACCCAGAACAAAATGGTAAGATTCATCCTGGACCTGGGTCCAAGAGAGCATGTAGGCCAGGATGAATTACAACAATTGGATATGCTGAATATTGAAGACAGAGTAAAACAACTTAAGTTGAATCAAGTTTATAAAATTGCTCACAAACAGTGTCCAGAATATCTTGCTGCTAATTTTGTCATGGCTGGGAACCAAAGCAGTCATAGTACTAGGGGGAGAGAGCACAACTTTGTAGTACCCACAGTCAGTGGCCAGGCTTCAAACACCTTTTATTGTACAGCAATAAAGGAATGGAACAGACTGCCCGCACATGTCAAAGCCAGTCATAGCATGAGCCAGTTCAAGAAGAGAGCCAAAAGGTACCTAATGAATGTAGCGACAGAAAGGGAGGAGAATGATTTTTATTTTTGTTTAGCTAACACACATGTACATGTAAATAACTTTTTTTACCTTATTCCATTTAATTATAGTATAATAACTAGTATCTACTACAGTGTATAATATTAAGGTATTAAATGGACCCCAATGGAAATAAGTCACTCTGTCTGACTTTTTGGGTTATCCTAGGTTTTCTACACATATGCTGCTATGTATGATAATCTATATAACTGTATTTGTGTATACCTGAATAAACTTACTTACTTATTTACTAACCACAGAGTAAATTTTTCTAGGCAACTGTTCGGATCCTTATTGTTTAGGATATCTTCCCAGCTTGTTTCATTTGGGACATGGTTGACTTGTTCCCATTGTATGTTTTGTTACTGAAATTGAATTTTTGAAAAGGCCCTCATGACTGATCACATTTTGCTGGTCAGGGGCCCTGTGCATACATGTCTGTACCTCTATTATGTTGTTATTCGAGTGTATTGTCTTTGATACGGTTATATTACGTATCAGATCGTCGTTGTTAGTGAAGATGAGGTCCAGCATATTTTCTAGTCTTGTAGGCTCTAATATTTGCTGGTTTAGGTGAATTTGGTATAGATATTTAATATTTCGTGTGTGTGTGAATTTTCATCTGCGCTGCCTCCTGGGGTGATCTCTTCTAAAGCATTGTTTGCTATACTCCTCCAGTTTAGGTGTTTCAAGTTGAAATCTCCTAGTAATAAGATGTTTGGGGGAGGAGTTGGGAGATTTTCCAGACTATGGTCAATTTTCAAAAGCTGCTCCTGGAATTGCTGGGAAGTTGCGTCTGGAGGCTTGTATACCACCACAATGACAAGGTTTTAGTTTTCAATCTTTATCGCCAAAACTTCAACTACATCATTTGAGGTGTTTAGTAGTTCTGAGCAAATGAGCGACTCTGTGACGTACAGGACAACCTTCCCTTGTTGCCTGTTTAGTCTGTCGCATCTGAATAGGTTATAACCTGGGATCCATATTTCGTTGTCATAATGATCCTTTATGTGGGTCTCTGTGAATGCTGTAAACATTGCATTTGACTCCGTGATCAGTCCCTTGATGTAAGGAATTTTGTTGTTTGTTCATGGCTTTAGACCCTGTATGTTTGCAAAGGCAAATGTCGTTATATTGGTGGAATTTAGGTGGGTTTTATTTCCTGGCTGTGTTGTTCTGGAGTGGATAGAAGAACTGACCAGTTTCATCTTCATAAATGTTAAGAAATTGTAGACAGCGTTCCCAACAACAGCGCCACAAACATCTGCTTTGGGATCCTTTTCCAAATTACAAACAGCAGCAGCGTAAAACATAAAACATAAAAACAGTTCTAGACAAATATATGGCACTGGCGTTATTGCCTGAAGAAGTATATCCACTAGAGTGGAGCAAAGAAAATATGATAATTCTTCCATCTGTGACAAACCTAATAAGTAAATATCTGACTTCACATTACTCTTCAAGAGAGAATGATAAAGAATATTCAGCAGTGGAGGAACATCTCTCCTCAGGAACAGATTAAATTTCAAAAATGGGTTTATGGTGAAATTCGTGAACTTCAGTTTGAGAATTTTTAGGTATCCTGGAAAGGGTACCTGTAAGGGATGGCCTGAGTTTTTCAGGTATCCTCGGAAGCGTACCTGTAAGGGGTGGCCTCAGTTTTTCAGGTGTCCTCGGAAGGGTACCTGTAAGGGGTGGCCTGAGTTTTTCCTTTATTTTTCTTTCTCCTACAATATTCAGAGCATAACTCGCGAACACCTGTTTCGGAAACGATTATCAAATTCTAGGAATAATTGGCGTTAATCCCTGATGGAATAATACTTTCTTCCGATTAAAATATAAATGTTATGAGAAGCATCAGTGTCTCCAGTAGGTGATTTATCGTATGAAGCAGTTGGATCGTTTCATGAAGAAGCACTTAAGATTAAATACGAATTTTGTTGTATACTGTGCAATAAGTGGACACTGCGTCTTCTGGTCAGCTTTAAACGTTTCGTGCTGATGTATTTTCTTCAAGGTAAATAATCTCTTGATATTAGATTGTATAAGTTATCATATGAAAGTTTCATTATTCAAACTGGTTTTTGTGAAATAATTAGAAAATTTATCTTCTGTTAGATACTCATTCAGAAAATAAAAATAAATTCAAACATGGATACAAATAAATGGTGAAAATATTAATCACAAGTTACAATAAAACATCGTCAAACATTTATAATAAAAAATACTTAACAGACAATATAAATTTAATATTTTTGGAGCATTGTTTCCCAAAGTTATCATAGCGAGACTACGAAGCAAAATTTGAAGAATGAAATGGTAAACATTTTTAGTTATGAGCTTCGCAAATAGAAGGGTCAATCAATTGTTTGT
Source organism: Cherax destructor (assembly GCA_009830355.1). NCBI lineage: Eukaryota > Metazoa > Arthropoda > Malacostraca > Decapoda > Parastacidae > Cherax > Cherax destructor. The sequence goes on along the minus strand of WNWK01015822.1, from coordinate 18,834 downwards.
GAATATTGCAACATTGCAGCTATGATTGAATCCTTGGAGTAATTTACCTCCCGGGTCTCACGAGAGCAACTAAATTGCTGCTCCAAAAATTTGTCCTGTCGGAAATATTGTACCATATCATATTTTCTTAATACTCTGCTTCCTCCTTCTCTTCCACCTTCTCTTCCTCCTCCTCTTCCACCTTCTCTTCCTCCTCCTCTTCCACCTTCTCTTCCTCCTCCTCTTCCACCTTTCTTCTCCTCCTCCTCTCTCTTCCACCTTTCTTCCTTCCTTCCCTTCCTTCCTCCTCCTCTTCCACTTCTCTTCCTCCCCTCTTCCACCTTCTCTTCCTCCTCCTCTTCCACCTTCTCTTCCTCCTCCTCTCCTTTCCACCTTCTCTTCCTCCTCCTCTTCCACTTTCTTCTCTTTCCTCCTCCACTTTTCTCTTCTCACCTTCTCTTCCTCCTCCTCCTCCTCCTTCCACCTTCTCTTCCTCCTCCTCTTCCACCTTCTCTTCCTCCTCCTCTTCCACCTTCTCTTCCTCCTCCTCCTCTTCCACCTTCTCTTCCTCCTCCTCTTCCACCTTCTCTTCCTCCTCCTCTTCCACTTTTCCTTCTCTTCTCTCCTTCCTCCTCTTCCACTTATTTCCTTCTCTTCCCTTCTTTCCTCCTCCTCTTCCACCTTCTCTTCCTCCTCCTCCTCTTCCACCTTCTCTTCCTCCTCCTCTTCCACCTTCTCTTCCTCCTCCTCTTCCACCTTCTCTTCCTCCTCCTCCTCCTCTTCCTCTTCCTCCTCTACTTCTCTCCTCCTCCTTCCACCTTCTTTTCCTCCTCCTCTTCCACCTTCTCTTTCCTCCTCCTCTCTTCCACCTCTCTTCCTTCCTCCTTCTTCCACCATTCTCTTCCTCCTCTCTTCACTTCTTCTCCTCCTTCCACCTTCTTCCTCTCCTCTCCCTTTCTTCCTCCTCCTCTTCAACCTTCTCTTCCTCCTCCTCATCCACCATCTCTTCCTCCTCCTCTTCCACCTTCTCTTCCTCCTCCTCTTCCACCTTCTCTTCCTCCTCCTCTTCCACCTTCTCTTCCTCCTCCTCTTCCACCTTCTCTTCCTCCTCCTCTTCCACCTTCTCTTCCTCCTCCTCCTTTTACGTTTCCAATTTCTTCTACTTGTTCTACTTATTCTTCATCCTGCTTCAGCCTTATTTCCTCCTCTTATTCTTCTCCTTCTTCACTGTTTGTTTATTTTTCTTTACTGGTCAAGAACGCTCTTGACTTTCAGTAATGAAAGCGTAATCAGGTTTGCTGAGAGTCGCTAGTGAACGAAGATGTTCGTTTCGAACAATGGCACCAACTTTGTGGCGAGATCCAACTTCCTTGTAGAGCTGTGGCGACATCCAGAGATGGAGAGCTTGTTTACCTGCTATTAGTGTACCTGGTAACTCATCCCTCAGATCACCCTGACAAGGAAGGTTCTGTGAACTATCTTCAGCAACAGTTCTATGTTTTATCAATAAAAACTCTGTACCGACAAAAAATCGGTCTAGAGGTTTACCAAACATTTCCGGTCGAGGTTGTAAACTGCATTAAAAACAGATTTCTGAGCTGCTTAGTACAGATGACTTGAAGACATTTACGCCTCTCATCTGTTAACGGAAAGCAGGTAATAACCGATCACTATCAACGGACCAGCGAACTGACGATGATTAGTGTGATGAAGACTAATAATAATAAAGACACTGTTAACGAACAGTTTTTACATTGAAACAAAGTTCATGAACAATGGTCGAAATATTCTCATGACGAAAATCTCGATTCACTTCATGATTATTATTATTTTGTGGATTCCGTTAAAAAAAGACAGTTATAAATATTTCTGACGTTTGGTGTCATGTACGTTAGTTGAATGGAGTGTATCCAGACTGACAGGTGATAATAAAAACAGCTTAGGTGTTATTTAAGGGTCATACTTATATTCTGCCAAGGGTGTGTAGATTCATGTAAAAAGTGAGAAAATAGAACATGTATTATGTAGATGAGATTCACCATATTGAACTTCTGAAGGGAACATAAAAAAGCTTATTAAATAACTATGTATTCTGAACAGATCTGTATCCTAGAAACAAACAATATTCTTAGTGAAAAGTGAGAAAGAAAAACATTATAAAACGTGTCAATACATATTCCTCTGAGAGGAATATATATATATATATATATATATATATATATATATATATATATATATATATATATATATATATATATATATATATATATATTTATTTTTTTTTTTTTTTTTTATTAACACATCGGCCGATTCCCACCAAGGCAGGGTGGCCCGAAAAGAAAAACTTTCATCATCATTCACTCCATCACTGTCTTGCCAGAAGGGTGCTTTACACTACAGTTATAAAACTGCAACATTAACACCCCTCCTTCAGAGTGCCGGCACTGTACTTCCCATCTCCAGAACTCAAGTCCGGCCTGCCGGTTTCCTGAATCCCTTCATAAATGTTACTTTGCTCACACTCCAACAGCACGTCAAGTATTAAAAACCATATGCCTCCATTCACTCCTATCAAATACGCTCACATGCTTGCTGGAAGTCCAAGCCCCTCGCACACAAAACTTCCTTTACCCTCCTCCAACCTTTCCTAGGCCGACCCCTACCCCGCCTTCCCTCCACTACAGATTTATACACTCTCGAAGTCACTCTGTCTCGTTCCATTCTCTCTACATGTCCAAACCACCTCAACAACCCCTCCTCAGCTCTCTGGACAATCGTTTTGGTAATCCCGCACCTCCTCCTAATTTCCAAACTCCGAATTCTCTGCATTATATTCACACCACACATTGACCTCAGACATGACCTCTCCACTGCCTCCAGCCTTCTCCTCGTTGCAACATTCATCACCCATGCTTCACACCCATATAAGAGCGTTGGTATAACTATACTCTCATACATTCCCCTCTTTACTTCCATGGACAAGGTTCTTTGTCTCCACAGACTCGAAGTGCTCCACTCACCCTTTTCCCCTCATCAATTCTATGATTCACCTCATCCTTCATAGACCCATCCGCCGACATGTCCACTCCCAAATATCTGAATACATTCACCTCCTCCATACTCTCTCCCTCCAATCTGATATCCAATCTTTCGTCACCTATTCTTTTTGTTATCCTCATCACCTTACTCTTTCCTATATTCACTTTCAATTTTCTTCTTTTACACACCCTACCAAATTCATCCACCAACCTCTGCAGCTTCTCTTCAGAATCTCCCAAAAGCACAGTGTCATCAGCAAAAGCAACTGTGACAACTCCCACTTTGTATTTGCTTCTTTATCTTTTAGCCCAACACCTCTTGCTAAGACCCTCGCATTCACTTCTCTTACAACCCCATCTATAAATATATTGAACAACCACGGTGACATCACACATCCTTGTCTAAGGCCCACTTTTACTGGGAAATAGTCCCCTTCCCTCCTACACACTCTAACCTGAGCCTCACTATCCTCATAAAACTCTTCACTGCTTTCAGTAACCTTCCTCCTATTCCATACACCTGCAACATCTGCCACATTGCCCCCTATCTACCCTATCATACGCCTTTTCCAAATCCATAAATGCCACAAAAACATCTTTACCCTTATCCAAATACTGTTCACCTATATGTTTCACTGTAAACACTTGGTCTACACACCCCCTACCTTTCCTAAACCCCTTGTTCATCTGCTATCCTGCTTTCTGTTTTACTCTTAATTCTTTCAATAATAACTCTACCATACACTTTACCAGGTACACTCAACAGACTTATTCCCTATAATTTTTGCACTCTCTTTTGTCCCCTTTGCCTTTATACAAAGGAACAATACACGCTCTCTGCCAATCCCTAGGTACCTTACCCTCTTCCATACATTTATTAAATAATAGCACCAACCACTCCAAAATTATATCCCCACCTGCTTTTAACATTTCTATCTTTATCCCATCAATCCCAGCTGCCTTACCCTTTCATTCTACCCACTGCCTCACGAACTTCCCTACACCCACAACTGGCTCGTCCACACTCCTACAAGATGTTATTCCTCCTTGCCCTACACACGAAATCACAGCTTCCTGTCTTCATCAACATTTAACAAATCCTCAAAATATTCTCTCCATCTTCCCGATACCTCTAACTCTCCATTTAATAACTCTCCTCTCTATTTTTAACTGTCAAATCCATTTGTTCTCTAGGCTTCCTCAACTTATTAATCTCATTCCAAAACTTTTCTTATTTTCAACAAAATTTGCTGATAACATCTCACCCACTCTCTCATCTGCTCTCTTTTACATTGCTTCACCACTCTTTTAACTCTCTTTTTCTCTCCATATACTCTTCCCTCCTTGCATCACTTCTACTTTGTAAAAACCTCTCATATGCTAACTTTTTCTCCTTACTACTCTCTTTACATCATCATTCCACCAATCGCTCCTCTTCCCTCCGCACCCACTCGCCTGTAACCACAAACTTCTGCTGAACACTCTAACACTACATTTTTAAATCTACCCCATACATTTTCGACCCCATTGCCTACACTCTCACTATCCCATCTCTCCTCCAATAGTTGTTTATATCTTACCCTAACTGCCTCCTCTTTTAGTTTATAAACCTTCACCTCTCTTTTACTTACTGATTCTATTTTCCTTGTATCCCATCTACCTTTTACTCCCACTGTAGCTATAACTAAAAAGTGATCTGATATATCTGTAGCCCCTCTATAAACATGTACATCCTGAAGTCTACTCAACAGTCTTTTATCTACCAATACATAGTCCAACAAACTACTGTCATTACGCCCTACATCATATCTTGTATACTTATTTATCCTCTTTTTCTTAAAATATGTATTACCTATAACTAAACCCCCTTTCTATACAAAGTTCAATCAAAGGGCTCCCATTATCATTTACACCTGGCACCCCAAACTTACCTACTACACCCTCTCTGCATGTTTCTCCCACTTTAGCATTTAGGTCCCCTACCACAATTACTCTCTCATTTGGTTCAAAAGTTCCTATACATTCGCTTAACATCTCCCAAAATCTCTCTCTCTCCTCTACACTCCTCTCTTCTCCAGGTGCATACACGCTTATTATGACCCACTTTTCGCATCCGACCCTTATTTTAATCCACATAATCCTTGAATTTACACATTTATATTCCCTCTTTTCCTTCCATAACTGATCCTTCAACATTATTGCTACCCCTTCCTTAGCTCTAACTCTCTCAGATACTCCTGACTTAATCCCATTTATTTCTCCCCACTGAAACTCGCCTACCCCCTTCAGCTTTGTTTCGCTTAGGGCCAGGACATCCAACTTCTTTTCATTCATAACATCGGCAATCATCTCTTTCTTATCATCCGCACTACGTAGTATCCACGCACATTCAGACAACCCAATTTTATAAAGTTTTTCTTCTTCTCGTTTTTAGTAGATTTGTACAGGAGAAGGGGTTACTAGCCCATTGCTCCCGGCATCTTAGTCGCCTCATACGACACGCATGGCTTACGGAGGAAAGATTCTTTTCCACTTCCCCATGGACAATAGAGAAAATAAAAAGAACAAGAGCTATTAAGAAAAAGAAGAAAAACCTAGATGTGTGTATGTATATATATGCATGTGTATGCCAGTGTAGTGTGACCTAAAGTGTAAGTAGAAATATATATATATATATATATATATATATATATATATATATATATATATATATATATATATATATATATATATATATATATATTACGATTTACATCTTATTTATTACGATGTGTTTGGTGTCATTTACTGGAGACTAAATAAGTAAGAATAGTATCAAATAAACAGGTGATGCTATAATGTAATGTTATTGAAAACTCAGATGGAGTTCATATTCTCCTTTACAGTATGATACTCAGCTGGTTCATGCCAGCATGATACTCAGCTGGTTCATGCCAGAACTGTGTAATAAAGCTTTGTAGTATGGAGCTCTTCTTAAAAAATTGAATACTATATTTAAAGAGAGTTGTTATTATATTTCGTTCTCTATTTCGGTATGAGTGTGCTAGGATGCAGCAAATATTAATTTAGAATTATATAGATACTATTTATAGGCATTTGAACACTTAGTATCTGCTCAAGGAGAAGTCGAAAAGCAAGAAATAAAATAGCTGAACAAAGACTAATTATATGAGCAAGACAATATATTATTACAGCTTTAATCGAATTATTGTTCAGTCTGATAAAAGGAACAAGCCTAGTAAATACCACATGAAATAGTATACATTTTTATACACTGATACAGTCAACTGTAAAGAGGCGGAGTTGCAATGTATGATAGTGCAAATCTGAGCTGTTGCAGTTGAAGAGATATGAAGGTGAAAGGAAATCTTTCTGTTTTGGCCGTAGTTACTCCAAGGACATGAAGAGCAAATCTGAGGTGTATCTATAGAGAACAATAATTCTAAAGAGTGACAATTGCAAACGTTTCTGGGACGAAATTTCTAAGGAATCTATAACCGAAAATGAAGTTTTAAGAGGAGATTTTAGTTTTAGCCAAACTCATTGGAAAATTTGGGGCGGGAAATCTGGAGTCCAGTGACTTTCCTGAAGTCGTCCTGAACTACTTTTAAAACTGTTTGTGACACAACCTATTTGAAAAAAAATAACCTGCTGCACTTGACATGGACACACAAAGATTTTCTGACAGATAATCTTGACTGGAACAATGAACAAATAACCTGCACACAATTTGGGACCATTAACTAATTACACAGAAGTGAGAACGGAAATGATAATTATAAATTCACAAGGAAGTAAGTCCAGACACTGGTCTTTGCCAGATGGTGATCCGTCACTGGCTTCCCAGAAGTATTGGTGTTTCACAAGTGATTTACCGTTTACAGCCCAATGGCAGAGGCAGCCCTATTACACGAGCACAATGAGTCTTCAATTGGTCACGAGGAGTACCGTTTACAACCCTATGGTGCGGGAAGCAATATAACACGGGTTCGGTTTGTCTTCTTCAGGTCAGGTGGAGTCTTTGGTGAGAGGACTGAGTATTTCTTGTGTATAAAGAGAGACAGACACACAGACAGAGAGCAAGAGAGAGAGAGAGAAAAACAGACAGACAGAGAAAGACAGAGAGCGCGCACACGCACACATACACTAGAAGGAGAGAGGATTAGAATAGGAACGGGCTGGAAGGAGAGACCAGGTGGAGACTGGGGTGAGTCCAAGGGCTACTAAATATTCATGAGTGGGTGCCAGTTGGTGCTGAGGGCTGGCGTCTACCCTGTGCCACCACCCACCATCCCCTTCCATCACCCCTGCCAGCACCCACCATCCCCTTCCATCACCCCTGCCAGCACCCACCATCCCCTTCCATCATCGCTGCCACCACCCACCATCCCCTTCCCTCACCCCTGCCACCACCCACCATCCCCTTCTCTCACCCTTGCCAGCACCCACCATCCACTTCCCTCACCCCTGCCAGCACCCACCATCCGCTTCCCTCACCCCTGCACCATCCACCATCCCCTTCCCTCACCCCTGCCAGCCCCACCATCCCCTTCCCTCACCCCTGCACCATCCCCTTCCCTTACCCCTGCACCATCCACCATCCCCTTCCCTCACCCCTGCCAGCACCCACCATCCCCTTCCATTACCCCTGCAAGAACCCACCATCCCCTTCCATCATCGCTGCCAGCACCCACCATCCCCTTCCCTCACCCCTGCACCATGCTCTTCCATTATCTGTACAATCATATTTCTTCACTATAACAATATATTTTTTTTTAATAAAGTACTACGTAACTATATCCAGTAATAGATGTTTGCCTCTGTAGAGTACTTCCATGACTACCACTGCAGAGTACTGCCATGACTACCACTGCAGAGTACTGCAATGACTACCACTGCAGAGTACAGCCATGACTACCACTGCAGAGTACAGCCATGACTACCACTGCAGAATACTGCCATGAATACCACTGCAGAATACTGCCATGACTAACACTGCAGAGTACTGCCATGACTACCACTGCAGAATACTGCCATGACTACCACTGCAGAGTACTGCCATGACTACCACAGCAGAGTACAGCCATGACTACCACTGCAGAGTACAGCCATTAATACCACTGCAGAGTACAGCCATGACTACCACTGCAGAATACTGCCATGACTACCACTGCAGAGTACTGCCATGAATACCACTGCAGAGTACTGCCATGACTACCACTGCAGAGTACTGCCATGACTACCACTGCAGAGTACTGCCATGACTACCACTGCAGAGTACTGCCATGACTACCACTGCAGAATACTGCCATGACTACCACTGCAGAGTACTGTCATGACTACCACTGCAGAGTACTGCCATGACTACCACTGCAGAGTACTGCCATGACTACCACTGCAGAGTACAGCAATGACTACCACTGCAGACTACTGCCATGACTACCACTGCAGAGTACTGCCATGACTACCACAGCAGAGTACAGCCATGACTACCACTGCAGAGTACTGCCATGACTACCACTGCAGAGTATTGCAATGACTACCACAGCAGAGTACAGCCATGACTACCACGGTAGAATAATGAAATGACTACCACTGCAGAGTACTGCCATGACTACCACTGCAGAGTACTGCCATGACTACCACTGTAGAGTACTGCCATGACTACCACTGCAGAGTACTGCCATGACTACCACTGTAGAGTACTGCTATGACTACCATTACAGAGTACTGCCATGACTACCACTGCAGAGTACTGCCATGAATACCACTGCAGAGTACTGTCATGACTACCACTGCAGAGTACTGCCATGACTACCACTACAAAGTATTGCCATGACTACCACTGCAGAGTACTGCCATGACTACCACTGCAGAGTATTGCCATGACTACCACTGCAGAGTACTGCCATGACTACCACTGCAGAGTACTGCTATGACTACCACTGCAGAGTACTGCCATGACTACCACTGCAGAGTATTGCCATGATTACCTCTGCAGAGTATTGTCATGACTACCACTGCAGAGTATTGCCATGACTACCACTGCAGAGTACTGCTATGACTACCACTGCAGAGTACTGCCATGACTACCACTGCAGAGTACTGCCATGACTACCTCTGCAGAGTATTGTCATGACTACCACTGCAGAGTATTGCCATGACTACCACTGCAGAGTACTGCTATGACTACCACTGCAGAGTACTGCCATGACAACCACTGCAGAGTATTGACATGACTACCACTGCAGAGTACTGCTATGACTACCACTGCAGAGTATTGCCATGACTACCACTGCAGAGTACTGCTATGACTACCACTGCAGAGTACTGCCATGACTACCTCTGCAGAGTATTGTCATGACTACCACTGCAGAGTATTGCCATGACTACCACTGCAGAGTATTGCCATGACTACCACTGCAGAGTACTGCTATGACTACCACTGCAGAGTACTGCCATGACAACCACTGCAGAGTATTGCCATGATTACCTCTGCAGAGTATTGTCATGACTACCACTGCAGAGTATTGCCATGACTACCACTGCAGAGTACTGCTATGACTACCACTGCAGAGTATTGCCATGATTACCTCTGCAGAGTATTGTCATGACTACCACTGCAGAGTATTGCCATGACTACCACTGCAGAGTACTGCTATGACTACCACTGCAGAGTATTGCCATGACTACCACTGCAGAGTACTGCTATGACTACCACTGCAGAGTACTGCCATGACTACCTCTGCAGAGTATTGTCATGACTACCACTGCAGAGTATTGCCATGACTACCACTGCAGAGTACTGCTATGACTACCACTGCAGGGTACTGCCATGACAACCACTGCAGAGTATTGACATGACTACCACTGCAGAGTATTGTCATGACTACCACTGCATAGAATTGCCATGACTACCACTGCAGTGTATTGCCAAAACTACCACTACAGAGTATTGTCATCACTACCACTTATAAAGGGGCAAGACTACACCTCACAATCACATCAACCAAAAATATGTTGGTTCTCCCTTACCATGAAAACTTGGTTGATATGCCTTCCTTTCTTAAGAATTTTAATATCAAAGTTGTATTTTAAAATCTTGATACAGTAAAAAGACTTTTGTTAAAAAATTCCCCCCAAAATGCTGACGGATGTGTCTATAAGATTCCCTGTAAAATATGCGATAAAGTTTATTATGGTCAAACTGGTAAAAGTCTTGAACTAAGATTAAAACAACATAAATATAGCATTAGAACTGGACAAGATTCTAATGCTCTATTTATTCATGTGAGAGATTTTAACCATCCAATTGATTTTCAAAATGCTGAGAAGGTTGTAACAAGCAAGTTAATGGTTGAGAGAAATATAATTGAATCATGTTTCATAAAAAGTAGTTTTGAAAATAATATGAATATTTCTTTTGGTTTATATAAATTGGATTCATTTATAATTAATAAAATTTGGGAAGAATTTAATGATAAATTGGACTAATCTTAATTCTTGGGAAGAGTTTCAGGTCCTTTCTTATGTTCCTCTTCACAAAGTCGTGAGATGTTACGCTACTGTGAGGTGTAGTCTTTGTTAGTGTGATGTGACTGTGAGGTGTATTCTGCCCCTTTATAAGCCTTCTTGTCATGTTTCCTTTTATAGTTCCTTGATAATGTGAGTAGTCACGAAAGCGCTTTGAATTCCTCTATTTTTTCATAGTGGTTGTCTTGCATATTTTGGTATCACCTGTTTACTGTGATATTTTTGCATATATATATATTTTTTTTTTTTTCAACAAGTCGGCCGTCTCCCACCGAGGCAGGGTGACCCTAACCCCTGCCAGCCCCACCATCCCCTTCCCTCACCCCTGCACCATCCCCTTCCCTCACCCCTGCACCATCCACCATCCCCTTCCCTCACCCCTGCCAGCCCCACCATCCCCTTCCCTCACCCTGCACCATCCCCTTCCCTCACCCCTGCACCATCCACCATCCCCTTCCCTCACCCCTGCCAGCACCCACCATCCCCTTCCATCACCCCTGCAAGCACCCACCATCCCCTTCCATCATCGCTGCCAGCACCCACCATTCCCTTCCCTCACCCCTGCACCATGTTCTTCCATTATCTGTAAAATCATATTTCTTCACTATAACAATATATTTTTTTTATTAAAGTACTACGTAACTATCTCCAGTAATAGATGTTTGCCTCTGTAGAGTACTTCCATGACTACCACTGCAGAGTACTGTTATGACTACCACTGCAGAGTACTGCCATGACTACCACTGCAGAATACTGCCATGACTACCACTGCAGAATACTGCCATGACTAACACTGCAGAGTACTGCCATGACTACCACTGCAGAGTACTGCCATGACTACCACAGCAGAGTACAGCCATGACTACCCCTGCAGAGTACAGCCATGACTACCCCTGCAGAGTACTGCCATGACTACCACTGCAGAGTATTGCAATGACTACCACAGCAGAGTAAAGCCATTACTACCATTGCAGAGTACTACCATGACTACCACGGTAGAATAATGAAATGACTACCACTGCAGAGTACTGCCATGACTACCACTGCAGAGTACTGCCATGACTACCACTGCAGAGTACTGCCATGACTACCACTGTAGAGTACTGCCATGACTACCACTGCAGATTACTGCCATGACTACCACTGTAGAGTACTGCCATGACTACCATTACAGAGTACTGCCATGACTACCACTGCAGAGTACTGTCATGACTACCACTACAAAGTATTGCCATGACTACCACTGCAGAGTGCTGCCATGACTACCACTGCAGAGTACTGTCATGACTACCATTTCAGAGTATTGCCATGACTACCACTAAAGAGTATTGCCATGACTACCACTGCAGAGTACTGCCATGACTACCACTGCAGAGTACTGTCATGACTACCATTTCAGAGTATTGCCATGACTACCACTGCAGAGTACTGCCATGACTACCACTGCAGAATATTGCCATGACTACCACTGCAGAGTATTGCCATGATTGCCATGATTACCTCTGCAGAGTATTGCCATGACTACCACTACAGAGTATTGCCATGACTACCACTGCAGACTACTGCCATGACTACCACTGCAGAGTATTGGCATGACTACCACTGTAGAGTATTGCCATGACTACCACTGCAGAGTATTGCCATGATTGCCATGATTACCTCTGCAGAGTATTGCCATGACTACCACTACAGAGTATTGCCATGACTACCACTGCAGACTACTGCCATGACTACCACTGCAGAGTATTGGCATGACTACCACTGTAGAGTATTGCCATGACTACCACTGCAAAGTATTGCCATGACTATTACTGCAGAGCACTGCTATGACTACCACTGCACAATATTGCCATGACTACCACTACAGTGTACTGTCATGACTACCACTGCAGAGTATTGCCAAGACTACCACTGCTGAGTATTGCCATGACTACCACTGCAGAGTATTGCTATGACAACCACTGCAGAATATTGACATGACTACCACTGCAGAGTATTGTCATGACTACCACTGCATAAATTGCCATGACTACCACTGCAGAGTATTGCCATGAATACCACTGCATAGTATTGTCATGGCCAGCACTACAGAGTATTGCCGTGACTACCACTGCAGAGTATTGTCATCACTACCACTTATAAAGGGGCAAGACTACACCTCACAGACTAATCTTAATTCTTGGGAAGAGTTTCAGTTCCTTTCTTATGTTCCTCTTCACAGAGTCGTGCGATGTTACGCTACTGTGAGGTGTAGTCTTTGTTAGTATGATGTGACTGTGAGGTGTAGTCTTGCCCCTTTATAAGCCTTCTTGTCATGTTTCCTTTTATAGTTCCTTGATAATGTGAGTAGTCACGAAAGCGCTTGGAATTCCTCTATTTTTTTCATAGTGGTTGTCTTTCATATTTTGGTATCACCTGTTTACTGTGATATTTTTGCCGTCTCCCACCGAGGCAGGGTGACCCAAAAAGAAGAAAACGAAAGAAAATCCCCAAAAAGAAAATACTTTCATCATCATTCAACACTTTCACCACACTCATACATAATCACTGTCTTTGCAGAGGCGCTCAGATACGACAGCTGATAATAGTCCCTCCCAGCTGTCACTATCTCAGACCACTCCTTTAAAGTGCAGGCATTGTACTTCCCATTTCCAGGACTCAAGTCCAACTAAATCAATTAACTGGTTTCCCTGAATCCCTTCACAAAATGTTACCCTGCTCACACTCCAACAGATCGTCATGTCCCAAACACCATTCGTCTCCATTCATTCCTATCTAACACGCTCACACATGCTTGCTGGAAGTCCAAGCCCCTCGCCCACAAAACCTTTACCCCCTCCCTCCAACCTTTTCTAGGACGACCCCTACCCCGCCTTCCTTCCCCTACAGATTTATACGCTCTCCAAGTCATTCTATTTTGATCCATTCTCTCTAAATGACCAAACCACCTCAACAACCCCTCTTCAGCCCTCTGACAAATACTTTTAGTAACTCCACACCTTCTCCTAATTTCCACATTCCGAACTTTCTGCATAATATTTACACTACACATTGCCCTTAGACAGGACATCTCCACTGCCTCCAACCTCCTCCTCGCTGCAGCATTTGCAACCCATGCTTCACACCCATATAAGAGTGTTGGTACCACTATACTTTCGTACATTCCCTTCTTTGCCTCCATGGATAACGTTTTTTGTCTCCACAGATACCTCTCAACGCACCACTCACCTTTTTTCCTTCATCAATTCTATGGTTAACCTCATCCTTCATAAACCCATCCGCTGACACGTCAACTCCCAAATATCTGAAAACATTTACTTCTTCCATAATCCCTCTCTCCAATGTGATATCCAATTTTTCTTTATTTAAATCGTTTGATACCCTCATCACCTTACTCTTATCTATGTTCACTTTCAACTTTCTACCTTTACACACTCTCCCAAACTCGTCTACTAACCTTTGCAACTTTTCTTTAGAATCTCCCATAAGCACAGTATCATCAGCAAAAAGTAACTGTGAAAACTCCCATTTTGCATTTAATTCCCTATAATTTAATCCCACCCCTCTCCCCAACACCCTAGCATTTACTTCTTTTACAACCCCATCTATAAATATATTAAACAACCATGGTGACATTACACATCCCTGTCTAAGACCTACTTTTACCGGGAAGTAATCTCCCTCTCTCCTACACACCCTAACCTGAGCCTCACTATCCTCATAAAAACTCTTTACAGCCTTCAGTAACTACTACCTATTCCATACACTTGCAACATTTGCCACATTGCTCCCCTATCCACTCTATCATATGCCTTTTCTAAATCTATAAATGCAATGAAAACTTCTCTACCTTTATCTAAATACTGTTCACATATATGCTTCACTGTAAACACTTGATCTACACATCCCCTACCCACTCTAAAGCCTCCTTGCTCATCTGCAATCCTACTCTCTGTCTTAACCTCTAATTCTTTCAATAATAACCCTGCAATACACTTTACCTGGTATACTCAGTAAACTTATTCCCCTATAATTTTTACACTCTCTTTTATCCCCCTTCCCTTTATATAAAGGAACTATACATGCTTTCTGCCAATCCCTAGGTACCTTCCCCTCTTTCATACATTTATTAAACAAAAATACCAACCACTCCAGCACTATATCCCCCCCTGCTTTTAACATTTCTGTCATGATCCCGTCAGTTCCAGCTGCTTTACCCCCTTTCATTCTACGTAATGTCTCACGCACCTCCCACACTCACATCCTGCTCTTCTTCACTCCTAAACGATGTTGTACCTCCCTGGCCAGTACATGAAATTACCGCCTCCCTTTTTTTCATCGGCATTTAAAAGTTCCTCAAAATATTCCCGCCATCTACCCAATACCTCCAGCTCCCCATCTACTAACTCCCCTACTCTGTTTTTAACTGACAAATCCATTCGTTCCCTAGGCATTCTTACCTTGTTTATCTCGCTCCAAAAATTTTTCTTGTTTTCAGCAAAATTTCTTGACAGAGCCTCTCCCATTCTTTCATCCGCTCTTCTTTTGCACTCTCTCACCACTCTCTTCACCTTTCTTTTACTCTCCATATACTCTACCATATATATATATATATATATATATATATATATATATATATATATATTATATATGAATCTCCTCCAGCTCCTCCGAAGCCGGACGCGAGCCCAGTATGCAGCATGCATTTCCCCTCTGGATGGCCACACTGAGGCGCTGGAACATGAAAGTGGCTGCCCTTGGGTCCCTGTTGGTGTCGATGAGTCTGGAACCCAATTCTTTAAGGAAATGTGTGGCATTTTTTTCCCCATGATCCCAAGGTCTCTGATCCCACTGGGACAAATTGATACTGTTGGCTTATGTCCCTGTACTTGCCGATCTTGTACTCCTCTCTGTGGTCAGCAGCTCCTCCCTGTCGCCCGACACTGTGATGGATGTAGGTGTCAGCCAGCATCGACACACAGGTATAGTCCCATGCTAAGAGCTTGCCATTCTTCCAAGGATAGATGGTGATCCCGTCGGGGTGGTTTGCTGGGTTGTGAGTATTGTTGGCTTCTAGTGATCGGGGCTCTCTCTCGGCTGGGCATCCAGCTGAAGCAAAGGTTCTCTTTATGATGTCGTTGACTTCATTGTGTCTTGCCTGTCAGCCCTTGGTTGGCATATATATATACATATATACCTATTGGTTAAAGTGGAAGTGGAATATTCAAATGGCTTCAGGAAGACCAAATATTTTTTCTTAAAGCCTTTTTATTCCCTTCTCCGAGGCTATGGGTTCCACAATTTGCACCAGCCACGGGGGGTAGAAATCTATAGCTGAAATACTTTCATACTTCTCAGTGCGTCATCAGGAGCTGTGCAATGTTGCAAAATCAACAACAGGAGAAGTAGGGTAAGTTTTCAGAGTATGGTAGTGTGGAGGCACCAGCCAGTCTCAGACTGTCTGGGAGAGGCCAGCGGGATGCCAGCCACACACAGGTGTCCCCAACACCCCACACCATATGGGGTCGAGTGGGATAGGCCTCACAGTTTAGAGATAGCATGAAGAAAATACTAGATAGTTAATAGCCAGCCCTAAGCTTCTACTGCCGGGAACAGGTCATGCGACGTAAAAAGTTACAATATTGGATCATTACATACCTTCATTTACAACCTTCTTACTAATGAAACAGAGGGGGAAAAAATCCCTCATTTGTCAACTGGTGTCGCAGAACCTTACAGAACATTCAGGAAATACTCGCAGTGTCAGTTAATATGCCTGTGTGAATTTTTCTATTCAGGCTTCCTTTCTCATAATAACTAGGCTATTCTTAATTTTAATGCCATTCCAATCATTATAATCAGCCATCCGCTAATATCATTATTATTATCATCATTATAATATTACCAACAACCTGATTCATTAAACCACTGAACTAGTTGCAATCACCATTTTGCAATCACCATTTTGCAACCACCATTTTGCAACCACCTATGTGTACCTTGTGTACCTTGTACCACTGTACCTAGACTGTACCTAACACATTAAATATCGACGTTCGCTACAAACTTAACGAGGGGCGAACCATAATGTTCAATTTGCAGACTCTGGTCGAACATAACCGAAACATTACGAAACCCCCTGGCATAATGAGCAATCCTGCGCTTTTGTATAACGTTGTTGTTTAAGGCTGTGCACAATTGACTCCACTAAATAACTATCGAGTTCGTACAGCCCATAATTTGAGTTATATACGGTATTCCTATCAGATTTCAAGAGGGAGGACTCCATTATGTTTCTTTCCATGATGGAACTGTTGGGTACAATTATTTAGGCGGCAGCCCACTTTGGTGGGTGGTTACAAGGTGTCGCATTCGACACCTGGCCTGTCCTGATTGAGTACTGGTGTTGGTATAATCTGATACATACCCTGCTCAGCTCTCATACATAGAGGGTGTTTCTGTGCAGGTCCCTGGCGGTCGCTTGTGAAAACACCCGATTTTCACAAGATGGCGGAACGGTGTAAGAGGCAGATAAATACAGTTGTTTGGACATTGTGAAGGGGGCTATAACGCAAAGTAATGTGGATATTTTGCTACCCAGTATTATCAGAGACACATGGAATCCAGAATCAAGAATTATACGGGATTTCAATGAATAGAGTGTCCCGTATTTTCGTTAAGTTTCTGTCTGCCGGTGTGTACGATAGAGTTGTGGAACGTTATCAGAATCGCCGAATGGAGATTACACCTGCTGTGGATGTCGTGCTAGGGGACGTATCAAGATTTTATTCTTTGGTACGTCTCAGTAACTTACCTTTTGAAGCACAGGAACAGGACATCAGGGACGCAAAATACGGTGTGATACACAGCTTCTATGGGCCGCTGGTCTACAGGTATATATGCCGGTTTTCCTGAAGGTTCCTATAGCCTCAAAATGACCTTGCAGAATCAGATTCCTTCATATGTCTTCCTAGAAGAATTCCAGACGCAGGTCTATGTGACCTATGTAGGTCAGGTCCGGACGTGTCACATATGTGGGTCAACAGGTCACATGGCAAAAGACTGCAATCAATGCATACATCGGGAACGGTATACTGGCTCTGAGGGTGACAGGAAGGCTGACGATATGGAGAGGCAGCAACAGGACATAGGCGTGGTATCAACGGGCAGGTGGAGTGACGAGGTGGACAATGAAACGGACAGGGTGTGTACTTTACCCACAGAGGTGGTGGGGTCACATGAATCTGCAAGTGATGAGAGTCATGAGGTGATGGAATTGGCAATGGGTCTAGAGGATCCTGTGATAGGCGACTTTCAGGATTTGTTGAATAGTCCTTTGGGTGCTTTGTCCACTCAGAATGGAGAGAGTGACAGTGTTGGGAGAAGTGAGGGCATGGTGGAGGTAAATTCTATGGTCTGTAGAGAAGCACTTGATATGATTGGGGAAACGGGTAAGGGTCAGCTGTCGGATGGGGTGATAAATGTGGAGGTGCATCTACCTCCGAAGGAAAAGGGTGGTGACAAGCAAGCCGTGGAGTTCTCATGGAAACATCCTAGTGGAACAGGGGAAGACGATGTCCTTACCCCAGCTCAAAGGGTAAAAAAAACTTGGGTAGAGGTTGCTAAGGGTGGGAAAGGAGGTGGCAGGAGAAGGATGGGGAGGATTGAGGGAAAAAGGCTCATTGACAAGACAGGAGAAAAATCAGATGTCATTGATAATGGTGATAAAGAAATCAAGGTCGGTATAGTCCAGGAAAATGTTCAAAAATTGCAGAAGCATAGAGGGAAGCCCCCATTGCCGTTTTCAGGTGCCTTACTTTATATGTGAATAGCCTCAAAAATGAGGTCAAACGGCGGTGGCTAGAGGTCACATTAAAGAGGTTGAGTATGGATGTAATTTTCATACAGAAGCATAATTATAGGTGTGGGTATGACTTACGATTAAAGGGGTATTAGGTATTGGCGGGTATTACGATTCAGGCCAGTTGATTGCTTTTGTATTAGTGCTTCTCGTAATAATCAGGAATGGATATAAGGCACACAATACTTTACCAGGATTTTATTTGTCCAATACTAAGTGTAACATTACTTAGTAAAATAAATTAATATTTAAACACCTTCCAGTTAGTTTCACTAATATAATAAATATCTTATGCCTTACTTTAGTTCTTAATATAGTTGTAACTAAATAACACTCTTCACTAAATTAATATACACTGGTTCGTTCCGGGTGGAGCTAGGGACCAATTTCAGAGTCTCTTAATGTCGTAGCACACGTAGACTT
>WNWK01015821.1:0-46650 GCA_009830355.1 Cherax destructor | reverse complement strand
TAAAAAAAATAATAATGTTTGGCTGTTATTGTGTTGCCAATGAGTATATATATGTACATTGCACCATATTTTGGTCTCACAGGCCTTATAAGTTATTTAAAAAAAGAAAAAGAAATGAAAATACAAGAAACCTTCAATGGAAGTAAATAAAATAAATCCCGGGTGAGGGCATTTGCCGTTTTGCCATCCGGTCATTTTCTACCAATTTTGACTCCATTCCGGAAAGTACTGATCGAAATTTTTTTTTTAGGTTTAAAAACAATCGGCAAAATAATCCTAACTTTTTGGGAAGAAAAAAATTTTTTTTTTTGTTTAATTTTTCCGACATAGAATGACAGTTTCAAAAAGGGGGCCCTCCGACAGTCAAAGGGTCAAGACTACAAAATTTTAAGGTAAGTAATGATTGTACTGTATATACATTTTATCGCTCTGGGGCCTTTAAATGTAAGTTTATTACATGTGGGGGGGTGGCTCCTGGCCTGGCACCATACCCCCCAACCCCGTCCTACAAATAAATACTACCACCTCTCACCCTACACTAAGACTCGAATATTTTAAGGTAAGTAATGAGTGTACGTACATCTTTTTATCACGGGGGGCGCTTTAAATAAAAAAATCCCTTACATAATTTTCGAGTTGGGAGCTGCTCAAGTAGAGGTCCCCTGTTTTTTTTGGGGGATTTTCTTTCTTTTGGGTCACCCTGCCTTGGGGGGAGCGGCCAACTTGTTAAAAAAAAATAATAATATATAGTACAGTGGACCCTGGGTTTTTTTAAAAATTCTTTCCAGAATGCTGCTTAATCCATTGACAATTTACTTCCAAAAATGTCAGAGGTTAGTCTTTTCAAAAAATACACTTGCAAAAGCACTTACGAAAATACACTTACATAAATGTTCGAGTTGGGGATGACCGGAAACCAGGGACCACTGGATAATAATCAGTGGACCCCCAAGTTTTGTGAGCCTTGGGATCGTGAAATTTTACTTTGGGAACTTTTTTTTCCCGAAAATATAACTTTTCGTTTGTGATTTTCCTCGCGATTCGGGAGTGGTACAGAACGCGTCCGTAGTGGCCCCACCATCCGTGCAAACCCAAAAATCACCCCACACACCATTCAGCGTCAGTGTGCTGTTGTTTACCAGCGAGTGACTGCCACCCCCGCATTCCTACCAGAAAATTGTCATTATTCCACTGTTTTTTGTGCTTGCAACTGCTAAATAAGCCACCATGGGCCCCAAGAAAACTCCTATGCCAAGCCTGTGGTAAAGAATGTCAAAAAACTAGAATTGAAGAAGGGGATCATTGGAAATATGAAAGTGGAGTTTGTTTGGATGAGCTGGGCCGGCTCTATGGCAAAGCCCATTCAACCATCTCTTCCATTGTGGCCAAAGAAAGAAATCAAAGGGCTGTTGTTGCGAAAAGGGGCTATGGGCACAAAACAGATCTCAAGTGCTGGGAAGAAGTGGAAACTTTGTTGTTGGTGTGGATCAACGAGAAACAATTAGCAGGAGATAGTTTTTCGAGGCGAAAATTCTGAAAAGCAAGGCAGTTGCATGATGATCTCGTTAAAAAAATGCCTGCAACGAGTGCTGAAGTGAATGAATTTAAAGCCAGCAAAGGCTGGTTTGACGATTTAAAAGTGTAGTGGCATACATAGTGTTGTGAGGCATAGTGAGGCACCCAGTTCTGAAAAAAGTGCGGCTGAAAATTACGTGAATAATTAAAGGTGTACATAGGGGCTGAACAATTCCAACCCCAACAAGTGTTCAATTGTGAAAACAGGCCTGTTTTGGAAGAAAATGCCAAACAGGACCTTCATTAAAAGGGGGAAAAAGGCCTCCCAGGACACAACCCTTAAAAAGACAGGCTAACTCTGATGTTGTGTGCTAATGCTTGGGGGTTTTTAAAAGGAAGCCTTTAGTGGTGTTATTCTGAAAATCCCCGAGTGTTTAGAATGCAGTGTCGCCAAGTCTAATTTGTGTGTGATGTGGAAGTCTAACAATAAGGCAGGGGTCACTGGGACATTTTTTTGGACGGGTTTTTTTGAAGTGTTTGGCCCCAGTGTGGAAATATCTCGAGAAAATAATTTGCCATTAAGTGTTTGAAAAGGACAATGCCCTTGTCATCCCGAGACTTGGCAAAAAATTGTGCAGGACTGTAAGTTCATAAAAATGAAATTTTCCCCCCTAATACCCTCCTCTCCTCCACCCCTGGACCAACAGGTTTTCCAATTTTAAAAAAACTCTACCCAAAGCAATGTTTAAAAAGTGTTTTGATGTGCCCGTAACATGAATATGACCCTAAAGACTTTAGAAAGATCATTTCCATATCCGATTGTGTAAATTTTATAGGTAAGGTTTGAGGGGAGTGACTACCAGGACTTTAAACTCTGCCTGGAGAAAATTGTAGAATGTGTCCCAGAGGGGGATTTTGAAGGTTTTGGGGCTGAGCCTCAGAACCCTGAGCCTGAGCCTGAGCCTGTTGCAAAAAATTGTGGAACTGGGCAAGTCCATGGGGTTGGATGTTTTTACCGAGGATGTGGAAAGTTTGGGGGAGGAGCACAATGAAGAGCAACCAGAAGATCTGCAAGAGTTTCAACAGCAAAACAACAACAGACCACAGTTCAGGAAAATGGTCCCGAGGATGAGAAGGAGGAGGAGGAGGGGGGGGAGGAGGGGGGAGGAGGGGAGGGGAGGAGGAGGAGGAACAGGAAAGGAACAAAATGGAGGAAGGTGCCTTCTTCAAGGTTAGGAAGATCTGTGCCAAATGGGCTGATGTGCAAGGCTTTATGGATGATTATCCCAACCCCCCTCCCCCTTTTCCCTCAACAACTCTTCAATAAATATAAGTGACATGTTATTGTACTATTATTTCTTTATTTCTCATTTTTGTGTGTAATTTAATGTCTATATGTTGTAAAAAAAAAATTTTATTTTAATACTTTTGGGAAGGAGGATTAATTTTTTTTCCATTATTTCTTATGGGGAAAATAGATTCGGAGTTCATTATATTTGGTGTTCATTAACCCCCTGGGGCGGTTAATCAGAACCGGGGCTCACTGTACTAAATAAACCCCCATGGGCCCAAAAAAAAGCCCGTGCCAGCCTTTTGGTAAAGAAAGGGGACAAAAAAAGATAAATTCAAGAAAGAAATCTTTCAAAAAACAGTGGTACCCACTTAAGATATTTTTTTATTCCCGAATGCTGTTCAAGTGCCATTACCAAACAATTTTTCTCCATAAGAAATGATGTAAAATAGACTAGTCCTTTTTGACCCCCCCAAAAATTTCACTTACAAAAACATTTAAAAAAAAAAACTTACATAAAAGGGGGTGTTTGGGGGTCGTAAATCGGGGTCCCTTATAATAGTGGTGTCGTGTGGCCATTGCCAGGATTACGGCAAACCCCATTCAAATCCCCATTGTGGCAAAAAAAAAAGAAAATTAAAAGCTGTTGTTTTGGGAAAAGGGGGAGATATGCTCACAAAAAAGAGATCAAAAAAACTCAAAGATGTTGAGAATTTGTTGTTGGTGTGGATTACTGGGAAAAAAATTAGTGGGGGGATAGTGTTGTGCAGTTATAATTTGTAAAAAACAAGGCAGCTGAGACGATCTTTTAAAAAAGTGCCTGGAATAGTGTGATTTAATAAATTTAAAAGGAGAGCAAAGGCTGGTATGACAGATTTAAGAAGCATAGTGGAAACAACAGTGTTTAAGGTATAGTGACCAAAGTTCTGAAAAAAGCGGCTAAAAAATTTTTCTTTTTTTAAAAGACGGGAATAAGGATTTCCCCCCCAACAAGTGTTCAATTGTGACAAAACGGGCCTCTTTAGGAAGAAAATGCCAAAGAGGACCTACATTATGCAGGAGGAAAAGACCCAGGACACAACCCAAATGAAAGACAGGCTTTTTTTGTTTATGAAAAATTATGGGGATTTCAAAGTGAACTTTCTGGTTATCACTCTGAAAACCCCATGTTTCAAGAAAATCATGTCGAAAAGGCAAATTTTTTGTGTGATGTGGAAGGCTAACAGTAAGGCAGGGGCCCCAAAAAAATTTTTTTGTTGGTTTAATGAAGTTTTTGGGCCCCAGGTGAAGAAATAAATCCCGGAAAAGAAATTGTCACTCAAGTGCCTCCTGGTAATGGAACGCTCCCGCTCATCCTCAGACTTGGATGACCAAATGGTGGGGAAATTTTGTAGTTTCATCAAAGTGAACATCTTGCCCCCCAATCCTCCCCTCATCCAGCCCATGGACCAGCAGATCATTTCAAACTTCAAAAAAACTCACCAAAACAGTTTTCAAAGGGGCTTTGCCCCCCAGACCTCAGTTGACCCTAAGAGAGTTCTAATGATCACTTCAGTATCCTCCATTGCATAAACTTTTGGTAAGGCTTAGGAGTGACTTCTAGGACTTTGAACTCTGCTTGGAAAAATTGGGCGATTGTATCCTTGACAAAGATTTTGAAGGGTTTAAGGCTGACCCTGTTGACCCATGCCAGTTGTGCAATCGTGGCATTGGGGAATTCCAGGGGGTTGGATGTGAGTTGCGAGGATGTGGAAGAGTTGGTGGGGACCACAGTGAAAAGCTAACCACTGAAACTGAAAGACCTTCAACTGCAACAGCAACAGACCACAGCTGAAAAATTGTTTACAGGAGGAGGAAGAAAATGGAATTTGCCTTCTTCAAAGATTAAGGACATTTGTGCAAAGTGGAGTGAAGTGCAAATTTTTGGGAAAAAATCTCCCTAACAAAACAATTGTAGATAGTGTCTGCGACATGTTCAATGACAATCCCTTGTCCCTTTTTACAAATATTAAAGAGCCCCAAAACAGAGCACCCTGGAGCAATTTTTTGAGCGAGGGGGTTCCCTTGACTCTCAAGCTGGTCCTAGTGGTTTTAAAAAACAAAGGGGGAAGTAATCCCAGAAAAGGACTTGTTACCTGAAGGGGCCCCTGCACGAAATGACTCAACTTTTTTTTTTGTTTACCAATTGCCCCATTTTTGGGGTACTATTAGCAGCTTATATAGAAAGGGAAATGTGGGTTTCAATAAAATCGGGCCAAAAAAATGAACCACCAAGATTTACTGAAAATTCCAAAAAATTACTTAGGAGAGATATACTCAGGGGATATCTTGTGTAGCATGTACTTTTTCTGTAATAAAGCTTATCTTCATTCTAAAAATACAGTTTGTAGGTTGCTTGACATTTGCTAAATATCGGTTTATTCCCCAAAAATTGAAAATATTTGGGATACTTGTAAAGCAATCAATCTTCTTTTTTATTTGAAAATCACGTCAATTCGTTCATTATTAATCATTTATTGCCCCCACAAAGGTAAATAACTTACTTCCCCAGATAATGGCTGAAGCGTGCGGCACCCGAGTAGTCGAAATTTTTTTCCCCCAAAAAAAACTTTTTTCCCCTGTTTTCATCATATACGAGTGTCTACTCAATTTACCATCGCAGATCCGTTTTTTCTCATAACAGGATGTGAGAATGGGAAAAAAAATCCTTATGGGCGAACTTACCCTCCCCCTACCAGCCCCGATAGACCGTCATATTATGCCACATAATATTTATTCTGGTGTGTTTTATGTTTCTATGCTATTAATATGTGCCTTATGTCATAATAGATCAATTGTAGTAAGTAAATATACATTATTAGTGATATTGGGTAAAAAAAGAACAATTTGGGCTGGTGTGTGCTGGCCACTACATCGTAATTTAGGGCCCTGTCAGCACTTTTTCCCGAGAGGGCCAGAAAGGCTCCTGATTGGTTCTCAGGCCAAAACCCCCGCCCACTCTTCCATGATATCAAATGGTGAATTTGTATTATATTAGAGAAAAATATAAGAAATTGATAAAAAAAAAACGAATTCTTTTTTGCGGTTGGAATGTTATGAAAAGCGCCGACACCATACCTGTTACAAATTACTATAATTCCTTGTAGAAACATCGTATAATGATGAGACTTATACGAGGGGGATGCAAGAAAGATCACTATTTTTGGTAGAAAAAATCAATTTTTGTATTTTTCTATTTTTTTTTTTCCCCGGGGCTCAGACTGTCAGGGGCCCCCGAAGTCTCTTTAAAGGGGGTTCCCCCTTCCCAAAAACTAGGAAATTCTCCATTTTCCCCTCCTCCCATTTCTTATGGGGGAAAATAATTGATTATTCAACATTATTCCCACCCTTCTTTAGCTCTGATTCTATTTGAAACCCTGACCTAATCCCATTTATTTCCCCACTGAAACTCTCCTACCCCCTTCATCTTTGTCTCACTTAAAGCTTTTTTTCATTTATAACATCTACAATCATCTCTTTCTTATCATTCACACAACATCCACGAAATTCAAACATCCCACTTTGACAGTTTTCTTCTTTTTTTTTTTATAAATCTATACAGGAAAAGGGGGTTACTACCCCATTGTTCCTGACATTTTAGTTGATTTTTACAACACACAGGGCACAGAGGAAAGATTTTTTTCCCACTTCCCCCTATAAAAGGGAAAAAACAATAAAAAAAGAAATATTAAGATAAAATAAAAAGAAAACTCAGATGAGTTTTATACATAAACATGAAATGTATGTTTATGTGACCTAAGTGTAAGTAGAAGTAGCAAGACATATAAATCTTGCATTTTCATGTTATTATTAAAATAAAATTTTAAATTTTTATTCACAAAAATGAAGATTTACTGTTATGCAGATTTGCATTATTATAAAAATTTATAAATAATGTAAACCCCTTCTTGCATATTGTAATGAACATCGCCAAAATCAAACATTTCTGCTACTTTGAGCTCAATTTCAAGTTTTTTTCGTTGTAAAACCCAAATTTCATATCTATTTCTTAATATATCTTCCATTCTATCAAATGGCCAAAAAAACGAGAATACAACCAAAAAAACCATCGAAAATACTGCTAAAGGGTTCCAATGGCTTAGAAGTGAACTCTATTATTTATGGTCCCATTTTTTTCATTTTTGGTGTATGTTAAAACATCTTTCCACATACATTGCCCAAGTTTCAATGAGATAATCCAACAAACAACTGAGATCCCAAATTTCCCCAGATCAAGAGCAAGAGCCCCCCATCAGCGCAAGGAACTCCCCTTTAGGGCCCGCTTCATATGGAAATTTCGCTTTCCTGGGAACAAAAAAACCCCAAAACACGCTTGCTGGAAAAACTCGCACATGGATGCACTGTGGGTGGAGGTTCCACTGTATTTACCAGTGACTTGGCTTTAGACAGCAAAAAATTTAAATTTTCGTAGGTTGGTCTCTTTCCGGGCTTTACCTGATACATATTGGTATTTAGCATGACAGTATTGACAAAGTTTTATGTATCTCTTGCAACTCATTTGCACAGTAAACAAAAACCCGTCTGCATGTTAATGTTTGTCAACAATCTCATGTTTGTGTAATCAATCACAGCCAGTATGTTGCATTTCATTAGGGTGAATAGTTAACATAGTTACATCAGAACGAAAAGGCAATTGCTTCAGGACAACCCCATATTATGAATGCAGGTACATGAAGAAAAGGGCCCATATACCTGGCCATAAATCCCAAAACTCTTGACAAGGAAAAGTCCTCCAGCAAATAAAAGGGAATGGCCAGTGCAAAGGGGAGTTTCTTTAGTACTTTATATTAATTTTATCAATACATTTACAGTATGTAAAAGGGTTCAACAAAGCAGCTCTGAATGATAATGAGCAAGAATGCAAAGATGTGTGAATGAATTTTAATAACACCGAATAAATTGTAACATATTTGGGTGAATGGCACGCCTTCCATTCATGGGGGGCAATTGTGTTGTAGCATTTGTTTGCTATGGTATATGTGCAATATGCAGTTGTTTTACACAATGCATTGCATCGGGGTATTATCAAATTACTCAAAGAAAGTTCATGAGAGTCCTTTGTCACAGTATAATTTGGTTTTTTTTCCACTGTTTGTGTCTTCTAAATGACACAGATTGGGAAAAAAATGTACTATCTTTCTGCTGAGTCCATGTTTATCTGGTGGTGTTTTGGGGTGGTGGTGGTGGTGGGGATTGTGGTGCAGTTGTAGCTGCAGCTGGTGATGTTTGGGTATGCCTTCACCCCACCTTTGATCTTCACCAAAAAGATGAGAAGACTTAAATTTTTTTGCATTTTATTGGGTTTGGGTGCTGGTTGGGAGACTAGAAGTGGGAAAGGGATGCGTCATCACCACTTGGGTTTTGGTATTTTGGGTGTTTCCATTGTTACTTTCACTTACAAGAATATAGAACTCCAAGTTCTCATCACTATCCTCAGCATTTTTTTCACCCAAAGAGTCAAATGGGCCCTAATCTTTTTTGGGATGAGTGTTACATATGGTGTGACATGGTAAACAATGTAATGGCTTCCACTAGCTCTAAATTCCCCTAAGCAACCAGGATTTTAAGCTGCACAAACCCATTTTTTTGATGTTGGCCTAACCCAGCCAGTTGCGGCCTTTTTGGAGGCTTTAAAGATTTAGGCATAAATCTTGCCATCTGCTTTTTCCCAGTTGGCATAAATTTGTCATTGGCAGATTTAGGGTTAATATACAGGGGGCCCTGTTTTTACAGCGCTTTGTTTATGGCATTTGCTAATGGGACATTTCAAATCCAAAAAATTTGTTTACATTTTTGGCCCCCTGATTGCACACCATTCTGTTTACATTCTTCGTGAGCTCAGCGTCTATTGATTATGTCAAACTTTCCAAAATTTAAAGTGTTTTAAGTTTTTTATATTTTATATATAAAAATACCCATAATTTAATTTTGGGGGCGCTACTTAAATCGAATATTACTTAATCAATCTATTTTCCCCATAAGAAATAATGGAAATTCAATTAATTCGTTCCAGACCCCCAAAAGTTTTAAAAATAAATATTTTTTCCCAAATTAAATTACACAGAAAAGAATGAGATATAAATTACCACAAATAAATAAAACAAATAACTTGACACTTACCTTTATTGAAGATTTGGGATGTGGAAGATGGAAGGAGGGGAGAGGAAGGAGCTTTTGGGCCCCCCGAAACGGCCACCTCCCAACTGAACAATTATTAAGTGTATTTTTGTAAGTGCTTTTGTAAGTGTATTTTTGGGGGGTCTGGAACAACTAATCTAGTTTACATTTGTCCTTATGGGAATAAATTTGTTTGGTAATGCCCTCAAACAACATTCTGGCAATTATGGCCGATTTCCGGGGGGCCACTTGTTGTAGTGTTTGGGAAGGGAATCCCCCTTTCCCTTAATATTTAGGTACCAAGTTCTTTTTGGGGGTTTCTTCCCCCCTTTTTCTTTTAATGCCACTAGGACCAGGTTGAGAGTCACTGGGCCCCCCTGCAAAAAAAACTGTCCAGGGAGCTCTTGTCTGGCATTTTTTCTTCCCTGAAATTGGACACCACATTGTCATTGTACATTTTGCCAGCCCGGCCTGCAACAGCTTTTTTAGGGTGAAAATCATTCTAAATCTTTGTACATTAGTCCATTGGGGACAAAAACTCCTTAATCTTTAATAATAATATTATTTTATTTCGATGATGTTTAAAATGTACATTGTTATTGGGAGTTACAATTATAAAACTGTAATGAAAGGAGAGCCACTGGCATCCATGGCATTAGGGGGTTTTTCAAAGCTTGTTCACTAAGTACTTAATGCTAGAGAAAATTTATTGAGTTTATTCTAGTTATGATTTTTCAAATTACAATAGATTATACATACTATTAAAAAGCAATACTAAAAAATTTGGGTTTAGTTTAATCTATTGTATATTTTATTTCAAGTTACAATATGTTGATGCTATACTAGTATAATAACAATACTAGAAAAAATTTTTGAGTTTCTTCTAGTTATATATTTTATTTCAAATTAACAAAAAGTGATACTATACTATTTTAAATGACAAATGATAATATGAAATTGCAACAATGCTAAGGAGGATGACAATATAAAACTGTGATTATCTTAAGTAAAATAACATTGAAGAAGGCAATGTCTTCCATCTCTTTCCTTCTCCTCCTCTGGCCAATTTGAACTGTGGTCTGTTGCCATTGTAGATGAAGCTCTTTTTCTAGTGGTTATCTCTTCTTTTGGGTCCTCCACCAACTCTTCCATATCCCGCTACAAACCCACCCCATGGACTTCCCCAGTGCCACAATTTCTTCCACAACAGGCTCAGGGTCAGGGCCCTGAGGCTTAGCCCCAAAACCTTCAAAATCCCTCTCTGGGCCACAGTCTGGCCAAAATTTTTCCCAAGCAGAGTTCAAAGTCCTGGAAGTCACCCCCTCCCATGCCTTACCTATAAGGATAGTGAAGTGATTTTTCCCAAAAACTCTTTAGGGTCAATCGAGTGCCCGAGGTTATGTCAAAGCATCTTTGAAACATTGCTTTAGTGTAGAGTTTTTGAAGTTTGAAATGACCTGCTGCTCCATGGGCTGGAGGAGAGGAGTGGTATTAGGGGGCAAGAACTTCACTGTGATGAATTTAAAAGTCCTTCACAATTTGCTCTTCCAAGTCTCGAGGATGAGAAGGAGCATTGTCTATTATCAGAGGCCTGAGGCCCAATTTATTTTCCGGATATTTCCATATCACACAAAAATTAGCCTTGGCAACACTGTATTTCTTGAACACTCTGGGATTTTCAGAGTGATACACAAAAGGGTTTCACTTTGAAACCCCCACTAGAAACAACAGAACAAAAAAGAGTTAGCCTGTTTTTCATGGGATTGTGTCCTGGCAGTCCCTTTCCTCCTGTGTAATGTGGGGCCCTTGTTTGGCATTTTCTTCCAAAACAGGCCTTTTTCCCCTACAAACACTTGTTGGGGTTTAAATCCAAAAACCTCTACATAGTTTTAAATTCATGCACGTTTTTTTAAACCCAAAAATTTTGCCGGGAACTCTGCCCCCACCATGCCTTTTCCCAACGGGTGTACCTACGCTTTTTAAATCAAAACCCCAGTTTTTGCTGGTTTTAAACCCCTTTAAACCCCTTTAAAATTGTCCACACGTAGATATACGTTTGCTCGCGTACTCCCCGAACGTAGACCCCACTTTTTTCAAATGTTTTTTAAACCCTTTCCACGATAAGCCTGAGTTGCCTAGAGATTAGAAAAATTTCCCCACTGGGTGTGGGGAAGTTTTTACAAAGGGGGAAAGACAAAAAAAAAGGCATTTCCTTTTTTTAAAGAAAAAAAAAATTTTTTTTTCCCAAAATATTCGGTCAGCTACGAGTGAACGTATATCTACGTGGGACATTTTAAAAGGGGTTTGGGGTCGGTGCCGTACTAGTACGTTTTACGAGCGGGGGTTGGTACCATACTAGTACGCGTAAATTCTAGCGGCTTCAAATTAAGCAGGAAACAGCTGGTAGGCCAAACATATGAAAGAATGGGTCTGTGGTCAGTGTGCGCAGTATAAAAATCCTACACCCACACTGTATAATGAAAAAAAACCCCCACCTTTTTTTTCTTTTAAAACAGCGACTTTGCAGTCTATTTTCGTATGGTATTTATTGATGTATTTTTGTTTTCTTGGTCTCATGTGATAGAATGGAAGAAATTTTAAAAGAAATAGAGATGATTTTGTTTGGGTTTGACAATGACAAGTACCTTGAAATTGAGCTAAAATTTAAAAAATGTTTGATTTTCCCCCATGTTCAAGAGTAAACAAATCACACCATGCGTCCAATACACATCAACTGGCGAGTCTAATATTCTTGCACAAGTGCGCTGATATTATTTATACCATTTTTACAATGATGCAGTTGTATACAAAACAGTAAATCTTCTTTTTTTGTGAGAAAAAAAATTCAAAATGGAATGACTAATGAACAGAGAAGATGTTATTTTTGTAAAAATGTCTGCCTTGTGTATTCTGGCCCCTTTTTTTGAAATTGGCATCAATTAAAATTTTGTATAAAATTTGGGGCCAAATTGCCATTTTCTGACCATTATTTTGGGTAGTTGAAATTGGTAAATAGGCAGTTTCTTGTACTCAATCGATAAAAAAAAGTTCAAAAGGAAAAGCTATGATTTTAGCGTACTGGGAAAATTGAAATTGGCCCAAAAAAAGGGCTCAAATTGGGTAAAACGCCATGCGTAAACATCTTCAAGACCGATAACTTCGCAAGAGCATAATTCCGTACGTTTTCATTCAAATTTTTTAAATTTTTTGGGGGCGTTATGATCGGAAAAAATTTCTATCATTTCGTAAAATTTTTTTTTTTTCCCGAAAAATTTTTACCCTGGGAAAGTGTTTCCCAGAAGGGGGCCCCACCCCAAAGGGTTAAAATTTTCTCATTTCAGCACTCGGCAGGCATTTTCTTGGGGACATCATGCAAAATGCCTTTCTTTTTTAGATATTATTGCCCCGGGGGAAAATTCCCCAATTCTTTTTCATTGATCCACACCCCAAAAAAAAAATTTCCACATCTTCCAGTATTTGCAACTCTGTTTTGTGATCATATTTGCACCTTTCACAACAAAGCTTCCTTTTATTTTATTTTCCCTTGGGGCCCCATGGTAGCGATGGTTGTATACTAGGGATGTATCGGATGTGAAAAAAATTTTTTTATCCGGTTTCGGTGTGTATACAAAATGTCTTACCATTTTTCGGGTGCAATGAGGACATGTAAGAAATTGAAGGATGTTCCGCGGGTGTGGATGCAGATGTAAGAAAGGGGGATGTTCCCGGATTTCGGATGCGGATGTATATAAGGATATCTGTTTGCTGTGAGATGGGTGGGATACGGATGTAAGAAATTTGGGGTGTTCCCAAAAATGGGTGGGTGCAAATATCCGATACATCACTATTGTATGCGGTTTACCCTACAGCCTGGCCAGCCCAGTTTCGCGTATTCCACTTTCAAATTTTTCTATTATCTATTTTTTTTAGTTCTACCATATTTTAAGCCTTCCCTTTTTCACAGGGCTGGCACTGGGGGCTTTTTTGGGCCCCATGGTGGCTTATTTAGCAGTTACAAGCACTAAAAATAAAAACAATGGAATAATGACAAAATGTATGGTAAAAAATGCATGGGGGGCAGTCACTCACTGGTAAACAATGGGGAAAATTTACTCTGGAGGAGTGTTGGGCCATCCGGGGCCTTTTTGTACGCGCCCCGGATGAATTACTTATTCCAAGCGGATCTACTTATACCGAACCAATATTTTTACCAAAAATGTTACTTATTCCAGATTTTACGTAATCCGACCCCCCACGTAATCCCCACTGTACTCTGATAATTGTCAGTGGAACCCCAAGTTTTAATGCCCTTTGGGAATAGAACAAATCGAGTTTCGAACACTTTTTCGAACAAATTTTGTCCCGACTATCAAACACGTCCCATTTTTTCCCAACGAGTGTGTACCAGACCTGTCCACCCAGGCGCTTTCGCGCCCCCCCGTGCAGGCATTGTGAGCCAGTCTAGCATTGTTTACCCTTGGGGTGAACATTACCCCCCCCGCTTTATCCAAACATTTCACAATTAATTAATTGTGTTTGGGGCTTGTTCATTAAGTGCGACTGTGAAATAAGCTACCATGGGTCCCAAGAACGTTCCTAGTGGTACCCCCGTGGTAAAAAAAAAATGAGAAACACGATGAATTCAAGGCAGGATGCAGGAGTGTAGCTGGAAGGCAGGGAGTGTAGCTGGAAGGCAGGGAGGGGGAGCTGGAAGGCAGGGAGTGTAGCTGGAAGGCAGGGAGGTAGCTGGAAGGCAGGGAGTGTAGCTGGAAGGCAGGGAGGAGCTGGAAGGGGGAGGTAGCGGGAAAGGCAGGGGGTGCTGGAAGGCAGGGGTGAGCTGGAAGGGGGGTGTAGGGGAAGGCAGGGAGTGTAGCTGGAAGGCGGGAGTGTAGCTGGAAGGCAGGGGTGGCGGGAAAGGCAGGGGGAGGGGAAGGAGGGGGGTGCTGGAAGGCAGGGGGTGTAGCTGGAAGGCGGGGAGTGTAGCTGGAAGGCGGGAGGTAGCTGGAAGGCAGGGAGTGTAGCTGGAGGCAGGAGTGTAGCTGGCGGAGGGAGTGTAGCTGGAGGCAGGGAGTGTAGGGCAGGCGGGGGAGTGACAGGCAGGCAGGGAGGGGCAGGCAGGCGGGGGGTTTAGCAGGCAGGCAGGGTGAGCAGGCAGGCAGGGGGTGAGCAGGCAGGCAGGGAGTGTAGCAGGCAGGCAGGGATTAGCAGGCAGGCAGGATGGGGATTCCTTTTCCCAAAACACTAAGCCCTCCCTCACTCCTCCTCCCTATCTTCCATATGCCATCAACAATCTTCAATAAGGTAAGAAAAAAATGTTATTTTTTTGTTTATTTAAATGTTTTTATTTATTTAATATATCTTTACTATGTACAATTCTTATGTGTATGTAAAACTATAATTAACTCATTAAAATGTATTTTTTTTTTTTAATATTTTTGGGTTTCTGGAACGGATTAATTGTATTTCCATTATTTCTTAGGGGAAAATTTTGATTGATTTTGAACGTTTTGAGTTGAGAACTAGCCCTGAACGGATTACAGTGGACCCTGTACAACACCCGGAAATCGTACATATCTAAGTGGTAATATTGTAAGTGCTTTTGTAAGTGTATTTTTGTGGGTCTGAAATGGACTAATCTACTTGACATTATTTCTTAAGGGAGTAAATTGTTCGTAATGGCACTTAAGCAGGCTTCTGGAATGAATTTTGTTCGTTACCCCGGGGTCCACTGTATGTTCAAAACTCGGGTTCCACTGTACTTATTTGTACCTGTCTCTAAATAAATTTACTGTGCTAGCATGCAGGTGCACATTAAAATCACTAAGAGTGTCCCCCGGTGTTGAAGATGCAACAATAATAATAATTGCTCTTGGGGGCTTTAAATGTCTACATAATGTTATTATAAATTTTCATTAATCCATCTATGATATTTTTTTTAAAAATTTAATAGTCATGGTGACTAGTTTTAGGGCCCAGTTAGACCAAAACATCCTCATAAGTTTCATTTCCTATGTTAGGGGTTTTTTGTATATTGTTCCCATCATGGTATTTTGCCTTTTTTTTTTTAAGGAAGAAAAATTTTAATACAACTTGTAACTTTTGGGGGACAATAAATAAACCCCAATTTTCCCCCTTTTCACCCAAAAACACACAAACAATGACAGTAGCAGGTCTCTGAATGGGTTCGGGTGTGTTTTTTCATCTTTTCCTGTGTCTTTTATTTCATGGCGGTGAATCGATGTCAGGAGTGTCACATGTTTATCTTTTATTTGAAATGCCATGATGTCATTAGCATGAAATGCCTTCACCTCAGTGGTGGCAGTGCTTGCTATGAACCTGGGTTTTGTTTGCATGTTCCATGCATTGCCAATAAAATCTGTCTATCCACTCACGGAAATTGTAGGGGCATTTTCCCGTTATTTATGTATAATATATCCCCTTTTTTCCCAGATCACCTGAGATACCCAATAACTTCCGGTAACTATCAATCATTTTTTTTTGTAAAAAAGATCCAATACCGGGTTTTCACAATCCGACACTGACAGTTGATTCCAAAAATTTTCTTATTTGGTATATATTTTTGAATGACGTTCCTTTTTTAAAAATATCAAAGACTTGTTGATGAGTAAGGTTCTTGAATGGAAAAAACCTCTGAATTTTTTCAAACATAATGATGGTCTAGCATGAACATACTGAGATAAATATTTGAAGTGATCCAACAAATGCTCCTTTCAAATAAAAATTTTTTTACTTTTTTAAAATTTTTTTTGGGGGTTTTGTGTGGGGTTGGAAAGTGGTGGTGATGGTTGTAGAGGCAACTCTTGGAGGACCTTACCTGGTGTTAAACCCATCACTCTGTTGAAATTATTTATTAAAATTTTAGAAAAAACTTTCCGGTGTTTGCAGTTGTTTTTTAAAATTTTGAACAAGGAAGTGGAACCCAAAAAAGTGATGCATTTATAATTTTTTCCCAAACCCAAAACCAACAACTTTAATATTGAATCACTGAGAAAGTTTTTTCTAATATGGGGTCCATCCATGATATTCAAGTTGGGAGCAACGAATTACGTAGTTGTTTTTGTATGGAGTTTTACTTTCTGTATAATTTGTATCTTTTAAGGTATTGTGGAATTTAAAAAGGTAAATCAATAAACAGCTTTTCAGTGGTATGATTTTTTAAATTCATTTGTATCTTGACAGTAAATTTTTGATATAATGACTAATAGGGGGGTCTAGTATCAGAATAATGTTCAAAAAAAAAAGGACTAAATAGTGGTACCCTTACAAATTTTTTATTCCCGAATGCTGTTCATGCCATTACCAAACGAATTATCTCCTTAAAAATGTTGTAAAGACTAGTCCTTTAGACCCCCAAAATTACACTTACAAAAGCATTTAAAAAAATAAACTTACATAAAAGGGCTGAGTTTGGGACCATCGTAAGTCGAGGTACCACTGTACTTGCTGTATACCTAATACTATAGTACTTAACACACAGTTTACACATATATTCATTAACCCTTAAACTGTCCAAACGTAGATCTACATTTTCCGCGTAGCGCTCCGAACATAGATCTGTTTTATTTTACATGCCTTCAACTGTAAAAAACGTAGATCTACATTTGGAGCCTACGCAGTGAACGTAGATCTACGTTTGGGAAAATGTTAAAAGTCCGTTATATTGAGGGTTTACTGTATATTACATTCTTTTTTATATATCTGACTTTGTAAAGGATGATCATTTTACACTGCTTCAGTACTATTGAGCTTCTCTGAAGACAACTGAAATTCAAAAAAATATATGATTGAAATTTGTGCAATAGGAGTAATGGAAATTGATTCCATAACAATTTCAACATGACAGATAGTTACCAGTAGCACTTTATTCACATCGCTTTTGAGTTATTGAAGTGCTCGTCATCTTGACATTCATGATATAGTTCATACTCAAGCCACACATGAGTATATTACTCTTCCATTACTTTGTGCCTCCTCCTTTCTTTATTTAATTATAGTGTATTCTTGCAGTATATTTTGGAAGTTGCTTTGCATGCTTTTCCCATAGCTATGTATTTTTTTTAGACTAAATTGCCAGAGGCAAGAGGTTGGTTACCCTTACTAAAGTTAATCAGGAAAAAGGCAAAAAAAAAAAAAAATTTTTAAAGTATGCATGTTGCCTGTGTGTGGATGTAGTGTGGTTGTGAAAGATGGATCACTGATGTTAAAAATGAAAGATATCGTGTTGTCCAAGCAGGGAGTGGACCGGTCTTTAAGATGTTAGGAGAGTTTGAATGGAAAGTAGTTTAACCCTTTCACTGTCTTTCACGTCACTGTCTACATCAGAGGCCATTGTCACTTAAGTAGATCTTCAATAATAGTAT
This sequence comes from Cherax destructor, assembly GCA_009830355.1. Taxonomy (NCBI): domain Eukaryota; kingdom Metazoa; phylum Arthropoda; class Malacostraca; order Decapoda; family Parastacidae; genus Cherax; species Cherax destructor. Next base: position 29,286 of record WNWK01015821.1, on the reverse strand, counting down.
TGTCAAATATGCTCTAATTGGTAAATTTAGGCATAGACATGAGAGAATGGGTCAGTGCAGTGTGAATATAAAAAAAATCCTGCACCATGCAGTGCATACATGATGGAAAAAACAGTCGTCTGTCTGATCTTGTGTTTGACATAAAATAACAATTTTAAGCCATTTTCTAGAATGGTTTTATGGTTTGATTGCTGTTATTAGGTGTTATTTGATAGATTGAAAGACATTAGTAAAAGGAATGTGATTTTGGTCAGTTTTAGATCAGAAGTGGCCAGAAATAGCCTTCAAAATAACAGAAATATTCGATTTTGGTCCCTTCCCCATTTATGGGGTTTTATTAGGTCTGCTTCAATTTTGGGTTTGCCTAAACCATGGCTAATCATTCTTGGTTAGATTTTGTTATCTGAGAAATAGGGTATAACTTTAATTTCTTGTGTAATGAAGACTTCAAAATGGAGGGCAAGTATGATACAGGGGAGGCTCGGGGGACAGGATTAGTCAATAGAGGAATGTTGCTTCAGAGGATACAATGCTTTTGGTGTTTATTTTAGATAGTGTGTTTAAATTAGAATTTGTTGAATTTTATGTAAAGTTGGCCAAATTACTGATTTTGGGCACTTTATAGGGTAGTTCTGATAATTGAATGGGCAGTTTATTGTGCCCAATCAATAGCATGGAAAGCATACTAGCAAAATAGCCAGGAATTGGATCAGTTGGAACATTGGAATGGAGTTAGCAAAATCACAGTTGAATAAATGCTCCCAGACCTCCAAATTCACACCTGCGTTATTCGGTGAGTTTTCCATCAAATTTCACATTTTTGGTGTCATTAGCCTCATAAAAAGTTTATCTAGCGTTCCAGAAGATAAAATTAATATTAATTATTTTCTGAAAAATCATGACACTGTAAGCACATTTAACCCCTTAACTGTCCAAATGTAGATCTACGTTCTCTTGCCCAGTGCTCAGAATATTAAAAAAAAAAAATTTTTTTTTTTTTAAATTAAAGAGGGCAATTTTCTGTGTGTAATAAGACCCAAAAAAAAAAATTAGGGTCAGTATTTACCGATATATAAGGCCGAGAAGTTAGCTCTGGATGCTCGCCTGACGGCAACATGGAGTCCTGCTGCAAGTAGAAGTATTGCCGATATACCTTTTTTTCTAATTTTTTTTTTAATTTATATAGTTTTTCTGTTTTGATAATTACAATTTGCAGTAGTTCTTGTGATTTCATAGCCAATGTTTGTTATGACACTAATATTAGGTACTGAAATAGTACTCAAATAGTCACAAACACACTGACAGGTGAACATTTTCACCTGCATTGGTCACATACTATTGTCTAAAAATATATACAAAGTATTTATAGGTCCCAGCAATGTCTTAGACACGCTAGAGTATATATGAAACTCCTTGAAGCATGTTGTAAGACGAGTGTCACTCCACTACTGACAGTGCAGCAGTGGAGTGACACTTGATGATCATGCACTGACTTAGCATTATTTCTTTTCAATGTTACACATAAACATTGTCTGTCTGCTTGTCTGTCTAGCTCTGTCTCTGTTTATCTCTGTCTCTGCTTATATGTCTTTGTCTTCCTGTCTCTCTGTCTCAGAGAGAGAGCCGCTCATAAACCAACAGGTATTAAACTCGATGCAGAGTCTTCACGTCTGATTCCTGAACAAGTGAAAATGTGTATTACTTGCCAGTCATGCATATTATGCCTACACAGAAAAGAATGAGATACAAAGTACATAAAACAGTAATAACTTGACACTTACCTTTATTGAAGAGTTGTTGATGTGTGGAAGATGGAAGGAGGAGGGAGGAAGGAGTAGTTGCTAGTGTTTGGAAGGGGAATCCCCTTCCATTAACACTTCAGGTACCAAGTTCTTTCAGTTACTTCCCTTCTTTTTCTTTTAATGCCACTAGGACCAGCTTGAGAGTCACTGGACCCCTGTTGCTCAAAAAAGTGTTCCAGAGAGTTCTGTTTCTGGCGAATGTTTGGAATTGTGCCGGCGACAGGTGTGTGTGTTTGTGGACAGGACAAGATTGTCCTTCAAAATGACACTAATATAAACTCTATGGCTTATTTATCTATCACAATTCATCTATTATGACATAATAAACAATACTAATAACATAGAAACATGACATATGCTCTAGAATGAATAAAATGTCATTACGAATGTGAGGACTGGTGTTGTGTTTGTTGTTGGGTGTATGAGGGCCACTGAAAGATAAGCCTTAAATAAAGATGGCCGCCAGACACAGCGGTGTTGTCAGTCGCCCTATATAACTCTAACAACATTGGAGGAGTTAAGTTTTGTGTCGTCATTTTTCTATAGAATAATGGCTTAACTTACTTGCTACACTGTTAATGCTACACTTTATCGCTGGCAGGCACTATAGCCTTTATCAACTCCTGCTGTTTAGTATCAAAATCGTATCACTGAATCATAGAAGCATCTCTAGTGCCGCCCTTGGGGCTGGCATAAACTTCTTAGAGACCTAATGGCTGGTTTATTTACATTTGCCAGCCCTTTAAACTGGAATAATAACAAATGTATGGTATGCCATGGTGGTTGCTGGCTAAACAATGGTACACAATGATGATGGAGTGTTGGGCCCGCGTCGGGCCAAGCGTACTTGTCCGGGACGAATCACGAACTCCGAGCAGATTCGCGAACACTGAACCAATATTTTTGCAAAAAAACATAACGAACTCCGATTTTCACAAACTCCAACGCTAACGAACTCCGGGGGTCCACTGTACTTACGTAAGCAAACCATCTAGTTATGGTTGATATATGTTCATACAAACACCTTATTGTGTACAAGTTGTCTCCAGAGCGATAATAAAATACATATACAGTTCATTCATTAATTACTTTAAAATATTTGTAGTCTTAATGTAGGGTGAGAGGTGAGTTTTATTTGTAGGAAGTCAAGTTTGGGAGGTATGGGTAGCCAGCCAGGGCAGCCCTCCCCTCCCCACCCCACCCACACGTAATGTAAACAAACCAGGCGAACGCGTCTGGTTTTCGTCACTTACATTGTGTACAAGTTGTCTCCACGTTGATTCAGTAGAATAAATAATGAGAAACACTCCCATTATCATGTAACACCATTTTTAGAAGGAATGACGTCCTGAGTGAAGGCATACGAAAGGAATAATTTTCTAGTTACCCCAGTAATATTATAGTGTACACATTTTCTCTGATGTTGGACTACAAGTCGCCTGGCTACCACATCTCATATTTATGTTAATTTATTCTACTGTGGGGTGTATTTAGATGGATTAAGCAAAATGTCTGTACAGTGGACCCTCAGTTAAAGAAAGGTCTAGTTAACGAAAAAATCTGTTACCGAAAGCTTTTTTTGCAATCAGATAGCGAAAAAAACTTGGTTAGCGAAACGTATTAGACGTGTCCGCCTGCTCCGCGCCTGGCCTGCGCCTGCGCAAGACGCCACTGTAGCGTTGTTTACCATTGAGAGAACATTACCCAGCACTCTCTTTCAAACATTAACAATACATTTGGTGTCTTTTTTGGTGGTTTAGTGATTGTCACAGTGAAATAAGTCACCATGGGTCCAAAGAAGCTTCCTAGTGGCACCTCAGTGGTAAAGAGAGTGAGGAACACCATCGTACTGAAGAAAGAGATAATAGAAAAATGAGAGTGGTGTACGTCTGAGTGATCTTGCCAGGATGTACAAGAAAAGTGCATCTACCATCGGCACTAACCTGGCAAAGAGAAACGAGATCAAGGAAGCTAATGTTGCAAAAGGGGTTAATTTGTTAACGAAACAAAGATCGAAAACAGTGGATGAGGTTGAGAAGTTACTGATGGTGTGGATCAATGAAAAACAGATAGCGGGTGATAGTATTTCCATGGCGATAATTTGTGAAAAGGCAAGGAAGTTGCACGCAGATCTTGTCAAGACAATGCCTGCAACCAGTGGTGATGTGAGTGATTTTAAAGCCAGCAAAGGCTGGTTTGAGAGGTTTAAGAAACGTAGTGGCATACACAGTGTTGTGAGGCATGGTGAGGCAGCCAGCTCAGACAAACGTGCAGCTGAAAAATTTGTGGGTGAATTTAAGGGGTTCGTAGAGGCTGAAGAATTCCTCAACCAACAAGTGTTTAATTGTGATGAAACAGGCCTGTTTTGGAAGAAAATGCCCAACAGGACCTTCATTACTCAGGAGGAAAAGGCACAGCCAGGACACAAGCCTATGAAAGACAGGCTAACTCTTATGATGTGTGCCAATGCCAGTGGTGATTTTAAAGTGAAGCCTTTACTGGTGTATCACTAAGAAAATCCCAGACCCTTCAAGAAACACAGTGTTGACAAGAATAATTTGTGTGTGCATTGGAAGGCTAACACCAAGGCATGGGTCACTACGGAGATTTTCAAGGAATGGGTGACTGGAGTGTTTGGCCCTAGTGTGAAGAAATACCTGAAGGAAAAGAAATTGCCACTCAAGTGCCTCCTGGTACTGGACAATGCTCCTGCTCATCCTCACAACTTGGAAGAGTTGTTGTCTAAGGAGTTCAATTTCATCAGAGTGAAGTTCTTGCCTCCTAACACCACTTCTCTCATCCAGCCCATGGACCAGCAGGTCATTGCAAACTTCAAGAAACTGTACACCAAAGCAGTATTTCAGAAGTGCTTTGATGTGACCTCAGAAACTGAATTGACCCTAAGAGAGAGTTCTGGAAAGAACACTTCAATATCGTGCATTGCATAGGCCTTATAGGTAAGGCTTGGGAGGGAGCGACTTCCAGGACTTTGAACTCTGCTTGGAGACCACTGTGGCCGGATTGTGTTAAAATGAGGGATTTTGAAGGATTTGAGGCTGACCCTGACGACCCTGTGCCTGTTGTGGAAGATGTTGTTGCATTGGGGAACAGCCTGGGGTTGGAGGTGAGTGGTGAGGATGTGGAAGAGTTGGTGGAGGAGCACAGGATAGAGTTAACAACTGAAGAACTGCAAGAGCTTCATCTGGAACATCAACAGACCACAGCTGAGGTTATTGCTTCACAGGAAGAGGAAGAGAGTGAAGGAGGTGCCTTCTTCAAAGATTAAGGAAATTTGTTCAATGTGGAATAAGGTGCAGACATTTGTTGAAAGACACCACCCTGAGCAAGCTGAAATGAATTCTCTGTGCAACCACTTCAGTGACAGAGCCATGTTGCACTTCAGGAAAATGTTAAACAGGTGCCAGAAACAGAGGACTCTGGACAGTTATTTTTCTAAGAAGAGTTCTAGTGACCCTCAAGCTGGTCCTAGTGGCATTAAAAGACCAAGAAGGGAAGTAACCCCAGAGAGAGACTTGTTACCTGACATCCTTTTGGAGGGGGATTCCCTTTCCAACCACTAACAGCCTGCCCCTGTCATCATCCCTATCTTCCAGATGCCTGCAAGTCTCAATAAAGGTAAGTAAATGTTATTTATATTATATTTATTGTGAATATTTTTTTGTGGAATGGATTAATTGTATTTACATTATTTCTTATGGGAAATAAGGGTTCGGATTACGAAAGATTCAGATTAAGTAATAGCTCCTGGAACGGATTAATTTCGTTAACCGAGGGTCCACTGTATTAACATGTGTAAGTTTACTTAGGTATAGGTACACATAAGTATAATTATCAGTTATAATAATAATGTAGGTATGTAGTCTGTCTGGGCTACATACCTACACCTATTTACATGTGGCCCAGAGCCATATTATTACCATAGACATACCATGTTCACTGAGTTTAATTGTTTCTATCAACTACCTTTAGATGCCATCATAAACAAAGGGAGAAGTAATAAATAATTCATGCCGAGAATTGTACACAAGCGTTATGCATTAAGGGGAGTGACGTAATGTTTTCCCTCTGCCCGGCTACTGTAGTATATAAACATACCGTAGTATGTAAACATAAAATGTTTATATGCTATGTAACGTGTTTTTTATATAATTTTGAAAAAAATATGGTAGATGGATTAATGAAAATGTCTATATTAAAATAAAATAAGACATTTAATGTGCCCAAGAGTGATTATTATTAGTATTATGTAATGTTTTCCCTCCACCCGGCAACCACACCTCCATAGCATATAAACAGCATACAGTGGTACCTTGAGTTACGATATTTTTTCGTTCGAGAATGCTGTTCAAGTGCCATTACCAAACGAATTTATCCCCATAAGGAATAATGTAAAATAGACTAGTCCTTTTACACCCCCAAAAATATACTTACAAAAGCATTTAAAAAAACAAACTTACATAAAAGGGCGATTTTGGGGACCATCGTAACTCGAGGTACCACTGTATTTATATGCTATGTAACGTGTTTCTTATATAATTTTGAAGAAAATATCATAGATGGATTAGTGAAAATGTCTATATTGACGTAAAATAGGACATTTAATGTGCCAAAGAGTCTTTATTATTACATAATAGAGAGATGTGCTCACGGAGAATGTAAACAAACCAGGTGGTGCGGCGTATTTGAAAGACCGCTCACCATATAGAAAGTTTTGGTCATAATTTGAACTTGCCATATTAACGGAACGCCGTAAGGCGAAACGCCGTAAAGCGGGGCCCTACTGTATACTCTCATACATTCCCCCCTTTGCTTCCATGGATAATGTTCTTTGTCTCCACAGACTCCTCAGTGCACCACTCCCCTTTTTTCCTCATCAATTCTATGATTCACCTCCTCTTTCATAGACCCATCTGCTGACACATTCACTCCCAGATATTTGAATACATTCACCTCCATATTCTCTCCCTCCAATCTGATATCCAATCTTTCGTTATCTAAATTTTCTGTTATCCTTATCACCTTACTCTTTCCTATATTCACTTTTAATTTCCTTCTTTAACATACGCTACCAAACTCATCCACCAACCTCTGCAACTTCTCTTCAGAATCTCCCAAAAGCACAGTGTCATCAGCAGAGAGCTGATATGTGATATGTGTTAGCTGATATGTGTTAGATTCTTTATCTTTTAACCCCACACCTTTTGCCAACATGGTGACATCACACATCCCTGTCTAAGGCTTACTTTTACAGGGAAATATTCTCTCTCCTACGTACTCTAACCTGAGCCTCACTATCCTCGTAAAAACTTTTCACTACTTTTAGCAACGTACCTCCTATTTCATACATTTGCAACATCTGCCACATTGCTTCCCTATTCTCCCTGTCATATGCCTTTTCCAAATTCATAAATGACACAAAAACCTCTCTACCCTTATCTAAATACTGTTCACCTATGTTTCACTGTAAACACTTGGTCTACACACCCCTGACCCAAAAAGAAAGAAAAACTTTCATCATCATTCAACACTGTCACCATCACTCATACATAATCAGTGTCTTTGCAAAGGTGCTCAGATACTATTGTTTAGGTATCCCTACAAACTGCTAATATCCCAAAACCCCCTCCTTTAAAGTGCAGGCATTGTACTTCCCATTTCCAGTTCTGAAGTCTGGTAACCGGTTTCCCTGAATCCCTTCACAAAATATTACTTTGCTCACACTCCAACAGCTCATCAGGTCCCAAAACCATTCGTCTACATTCACTCCTATCTAACATGCTACAAACACTTGCTGGAAGTCCAAGCCCTACCCTGCCTTCCTTTCCCTACAGATTTATACACTCTCTAAGTCATTATACAGTGGACCCCGGTTTATGTAATTAATTCGTTCCGGAATGCTGTTCAAGTGCTGTTACCAAATGAATTTGTTCCCATAAGGAATAATGTAAATTAGATTAGTCCTTTTAGACCCCAAAATACACTTACAAAAGCACTTAAAAATTTACTTACATAATTGTTCGAGTTTGGAGCAGTACGAAACCGGGGTCCACTGTACTTTGTTCCATTCTCTAAATGACCAAGCCACCTAAACAACCTCTCTTCAGCCCTCTGACTAATACTTTTAGTAACTCCACACCTCCTCCTAATTTCCACACTACGAATTCTCTGCATAATATTTACACCACACATTGCCCTTAGACACAACATCTCCACTGCTTCCAGCCGCCTCCTCGCTGCAGCATTTACAACCCATGCTTCACACCCATATAAGAGTGTTGGTACCACTATACTCTCGTACATTCCCTCCTCTGCCTCCATGGATAATATTTTTTTTTGTCACAGACCGGGCCGCAGGGGCGTTGACCCCTGGAACTCTCTCCAGGTATACTCTCCAGGTACAGTGGTCCCTCGGTTTTCGTGTTTAATCCGTTCCAGAGGGAGGCACTAAAACTGAAACACACGAAAACTGAAACCATTTTCCCATAAGAAATAATTGAAATTCAATTAATCCATTCCAGAAACCCAGAAGTTTGGAAAAAAATTTTTGGGGGGCCTTAAAGATAGATTTACATGCACAAATGAATGAAATGAATGTGGCACTTACCCTTACTGAAGACTGATGTTGCTGGATGGAAGAGAGATAGGAGGGGAGAGGGTAGAGTCCCTAATTTTTGGAAGGGGAATCCCCCCCTCCATAAGGACTCTAGGTACCAAGTCCTCATCTGGGGTCACTTCCCTTCTTTGTCTTTTAATCCCACTAGGACCAGCGTGAGAGTCACTGCACACCTGTGTCACTAAATATCTCTCCAGAGAGCTCTGTGTCTGGCATCTCTTTAAAATGTCCCTAAAATGGGAAAACAGATTGTCATTGAACATGTTGATGAGACAGATTCCAACATCTTTGTCAGGGTGATGTTCCTCCACAAATGATTGCACCCTACTCCACATTGCACAAATCTCCTTAATCTCTGGAAGGCACCTTACACTCTCTTCCTCCACTGAAGCAATTTCCTCAGATCTGTTTTGTTGTTGTTGCAGCTCAAGCTCTGCGCTCTTCAGTGGTTAGATCTTCATTGTGGTCCTCCACCAACTCTTCCACATCCTCTCCATTCCCTCCAACCCCATGGAGTCCCATTCACAATATTTTCCACAACTTCCATAGGCTCCTAGGGTTAGCTTCAAACCCTTCCAAAATCCCTATCTGGGACACAATCTGGGCACAACTTTTCCAAGCAGAGTTCATCGTCCTGGAGGTCACCCTGCAAGCTTTATCTATAAGGCCTAGCAATGGAAGATATTGAAGTGACCTTCCAGAACTCTTTTAGGGTCAATTTAGTGTCATTGGTCACATCAAAACACCTTTGAAACATTGCTTTGGTGTACAGTTTTTTGAAGTTTGAAATGACCTGCTGGTCCATGGGCTGGAGGAGAGGAGTGGTGTTAGGAGGCAAGAACTTCACTTTTACAAATCTGAAATCCTTAGACATTTGGTCGTCCAAGTCTTGAGGATGACCAGGAGCATTGTCCATTACCAGGAGGCACTTAAGGGGAAATTTTTTCTCCAATAGATATTTCTTCACACTGGGGCCAAACACTTGATTAAACCATTGGGGGAAAAAATTTCCCCCAGTGCCCCATGCCTTAGCATTAGACTTCCAAAACAACACAATTTACCCTTTAACGGGGGGTTTTTCCTGGAACACCTGGGATTTTCAGAGGGGAAAAATAAAGGCTTCACTTTTAAACCCCCCCCATCGCCCCAAATTTTAACATAAGAAAACCTGTTTTAAAAAGGGTTTTTGGTCCTGACACCCCCCTTTTCCTCCTGCGTGATGGGGTCCTCCTTGGCATTTTCTTCCAAAAGAGGCCTGTTTCATAAAAATTTTTAAACACTTTTTAGTTTAAATTTTTCTCCCTTTACATATTCTTTAAACTCAAAAAACAAATTTTTCAGCCCCTTTTATCGGGAATAAATTTCACCATGCCCAAACACTGTGTCCCCCAAATTGCCTAAGGTTTTTCAACCAGCCTTGCTGGCCTTAAATTATAAACCTCAACACTTTCCCCAGGCATTTTACAAGATCAAAAAATGCAACAGCCTTGCTTTTTCACATAGATGGATTGCACAAACTATCACCCGCTAGCATTTTTTTTGGTTTATCCACACCAATAACAATTTCCCATTTTTTCCATTGTTTGTGATCTCTGTTTCATTATCTTTTTCCCCCCCTTTTTCCAACATTACCCTTCCTTTTCCCCTTCTTCCAAACAATGGAACTGATGGTTGATGGGTTTTTTTGTTATCCTGGCGAGTCGGCAAACGAACCCACTATCATTTTTTTCATTTTTTCTTTTTTTTTTTTCCCCACAGTGTTCCCCTATTTTCCCCAAAGAAGTGGCACTGGAGTTTTTTTGGGGGCCCGGGGGGCCCATTTAGAGTAAAAATAATCAAGGGCCAAAAAAATGAATTGTTAATAAATGTTTTGAAAAACCCGGGGGTGATGTTCCCCCCAACATAAACAATGCTAGACTGTGTGAAAAATGTGCGTGGGGGGGGTTTGGGTAAGGCCCCCAGGCCTTTGTATGGCGCGGAACGGGGGGAAAAAATCCCATACGGTGGGAAAAAAAACCAAGAAAAATTTTTCCCCCTGAAAAAGTCCGAAACCAAAATGGGCGAAAACGGGGCCCCGAAAAAAAGGGATGACTGATTCTTAAACTTACCCCAATTTTTCTACCCCACTGCCTATATTTTTTTAGCCCAACTGTCCTCCAACAGTTTTTTAAATTTTTACCCCCAACCCAGGCACTCCCCCCAAAACCCAAAAGCCCCTTTTCCCAGCGTTTTTTTTGGGGTTTTAAGCTTGCAGGAGACAATAATGGGGAAGCTCGCTGTGTTTATTTACATACTTTTTCTCATTTTCATTGTATTTTCTAAATCTGCCAAGAAACCAGGGCCCCCCAGTAAGCATGTTTCCAGCAAGGACAAAGAAAAGGTTTAAGCGCCCAAGTCTAGGAATTAAAAAAAAAATTTAAGATATTAGATAAGTTTAAGAGTGGCTCACGGTGGTGGATATAGGGGGGCCTATGGCCTTTTGGCGCCCAGTTCGAAAAATTGGGGAAGAATGAGGCAAAAACGAGTTTATGTAATAAAAAAACCCAAAAAATGTGCCCCATGAATAGAATGAACGTAGGTCCCAAAAAAATAAAACAGAAAACTTGTTGCTTGGGGGGATCAACAAAAAAAAAAAAAAAGGTCCCCAAAATTAATTTCATCTTAAGGGGGAAAAAAGGGCCCTTTTTACAGTTTTTTTATTAAAGCAGGGGGGAAAAAGGGGAAAGGGGAAGGCCTGAAAACGAGTGTGTGTTTAGTGCAGGCTGGTTCCACAACTTTAATTTGGGGAAATAAGAAATAATATTAAGTTTTCGGGGGGAAAAGGGGGTTAAAAAATCATAAGAGCAAGTTTTTCCGTGCTGAATTTAAAAGGGAATTTTTTTCTGAGGGGGTATGACCCCCATCATGTTTAATGCTGAAGACAAGTGTTTTCGGGGAAAAAAATGCCAACACGAACTTATATCAAAAAGCAAGAGAAAAGTGCCCCGGGTTTTAAGGCAAAAGAACGTTTTATTTCCCCTTTTGGGAAAAATTTCACTGTTTTAAAATGTGCCCATGGTTATTTCCGCTAAGACTTCGGCTTAGAAAGGTGGATAAAAACACCTTACCAGTAATTTGGAGGTCAAACCAGCCCCAAAAGGGTGAAAAGGAAAATTTATTGACTTTTTTAAAGGGGATCATTTTTTTCCAATTTTTTTTTCCTTTCCCCCAGCAAGAACCCCTTTTTAAAGGGCCCCCTTCATTCTTGAAAATTTCCCCCTACTCATCCACAATTTTTGGGGGGAGGGACCTCACATGAAAAAATTGTTTTTTTACCCCCAAAAAACAAAACCCTGATAAAACCACGGGCCCGGGGGGTTATTCAGACATTAAATGAAAAAACAAAAAAAAGTAAAAAAAAAAAGTTGCATCAATGGACTTGACCCAAAACCCCAAACCCGCCCCTTGGGGAAAATTTTTATTGCAGATGCCATCACATAGAAAGTGCAGGGGAAAAAGGCCCCCAAACAACATTAAATGGTTTGGGGGGAAATTTTTTGGGCCCTTTTGTAGTTAATTTTTTTTCTCTGGTTTTCCTTGCTTAAAAAATCGGGTTTTAGGAAATTGTTCAGCTGGGGGAGATTCCCGGGGGATGGTTTTGAAGATATGAATGAAGAAGATGTAAAAAGAACTTTAGAAGATGATGATGATGAAGACAGGAGTCCAGGGGGGAAAAGTTGGCAGAGTTCAAGCAAGATAAAAGGGGGGGGGAGATTTAAAGAAGATGAAAAAAACCTAAAAAACATTTTAAAACTGCAGAAAACTGGAGCCCAAGGGTTCAAAAATAGCAGTTTTTTTTTACTGAAGAAGCCCCCCGACAAACCCCCAAATTTTAAAGGGTCTAGACTGGGGTGATGATCCCTTTTCCACACCCCCATAATGTAATGGAAAAAAAGAGCCCAGAGATCCATTACAGAATTTATGCACACTGCAATACAAATCATTCATACCAAAACCCTTTCCATCCACTTCCCAAAAAAACCCAAAAAGATCCACCTCAGCCCAGTAGGGCCAAAATTTTCCAAAATTTCCCCTCTTCACAACCATCCACAAACATCATTATTTTTAAAAATTTTAAAGGAAAAAATATTTTTTATTTCTATTGTTTTTTTTGTCTTAAGGAAAAATTTCCAAATGAATTTCAATTAATACTCCCCAATTTTTGCAAGATCTGTTGGTCAAAAAAAAATTGTTTGGCTTTTTTGGGGGGGCCCCGGGGAAAATAACCCATTTTTCCCATAAGTTCTAATTATCTAAATGATTTCACCTAACGGGGTGTTTTCGGGGGTTTTAACTTGTGCAAATGAGGGTCTACAAAAATTTTAAAAAACCCCAAAACCCCCCTATAAAAAAATTAATCAAATGCCCCCCCTTATCATTTACACCTCGCCCCCAAACTTACCTACCACACCCCCAAACGCTCCCCCATTTTAAAATTTTTTGGTCCCCTACCACATTATTTCCCCCCTCACTTGGCCCCCAAAAATTCCTAACACTATTTTAACACCCCCCCAAAATCTTTTTCTCCCCCTACATTTTTCCCCTTTTCCAGGGCATACGCATTTTTATAACCCACTTTTCACATCCACCCTTATTTTAATCCACATAATTTTGGGGAAATTTTTATATTTATTTTTTCCCCCTTCTCCCCCCCATAATTTTTTTCCTTTTTAAAAATTATTGCTCCCCCCTTTCCCCTTTGCTCTAATCTCTAGATATCCTGATTTTAAACCCATTTTTTTCTCCCCCCTAAAACCCTTTTTCCCCCCCCTTCAGCTTTTTTTCCCCGGGCCCAACATCCAACTTCTTTTCATTCATAATTTTTGTAATCATCTCTTTTTTTCATCCGGGGAAAATCCACAAATTCAAACACCCCAAATTTTTAAAGGGGAAATTTTTTCCCTTTTTTATTTTTAGTAATTTATACAGAAGGGGTTAAACCCCCATTGCCCCCCCAAAAATCTTTTCCCCCTTCCCACACCGATAGCTTACGGGAAAAATTTCCCCCCAAAGCTCTGCATATTGGGGGGTTTTGGGGGATGAAATTTAAAAACCAAAAAATATTTCATCTTTTGTACCCCTGTTACAAAAAAAAATTATTTTTATTATACAGTCCCCCGGGGTTACGGATTAATCTGTTCCAGAGGGTTAACTTAAACAGAATATAACTTAATCTGAATCTTTTTTTCCCCCAAAAAAATAAAGAAATTCAATTAATCTGTTCCAGACACCCAAAAAATATTAAAAAAAATATTGTTTCAATTTTAAATTACAATACATGTATATATAAATTACCAAAAACAAAAAACAATTTTAACTTAACACTTACCTTTTTTGAAGAGTTGGATTTTAGAAGATGGAAGGAGGGGGGGGGGGGAAAAGGGGAATGCTAGTTTTGGGAAAGGGGGGAAAAATTTTTTTTTTTTTTTTTTTTTTTTAAACATCGGCCCATTCCCCCCCCAAAGGGAGGGGGGCCAAAAAAAAAAAATTTCATCATCTTACCCATACCGTTTTTCCCGAGGGGTGCTTTTACTTACAGTTATAAAAATTCAAAAAACACCCCCCTTTGAGTGCCACTTGGGGGGCCCTTTCCCAAAACCCAGAACTTTTTAAAAAGGGCCCCGGGGTTTTCCCCAAAACCTTTTTTAAAAAATTTAACCCCCTTTTTCTCCCCCAACGCCCATAAGGTTTTTTAAAAAACCCCCTTGGCCCCTTTTTTTTCAAATAGTCAACATGGTTTTTTGGAAAATCCCAAAACCCCCCCGCACCCCCAAAAAAAATTTCCCCTTTTCCCCTTTTTCCCCCCCAAATTTCCAGGCCGGAAAACCCCTTTTCCCCGCCTTCCCCCCAAAAAAAAAAATTTTTTAAAAATAAGTTTAAAAATTTTTTGGGGTTAAAAATTTTACATGGGCCAAAAATAAAACCCCTTAGTTTTTGATAATTTAAAATTTGGGGGTCCTCCTTTAAAATTTTCCCAAAATCCGGGGGAAATTTTGTAAAATTTTCCAAATTTTAAAAAAATTGGGGGGCAGACAAAAAAAAAAACTTTTAAAATGCCCCCCCCCCCTTTTTTGTTGAAAAATTTTTTCCCCCCCCATTCTTACACCCATTTTAAAAAAATTTTTTTGGTTTTTTAATTTTTTCCTTTTCATACATTCCCCCCTTTTTCTTTGGGCAAAAGGGTTTTTGTCTTAAAGCCTCCAAGGCTTTCCCCCCAATTTTTCCCCCCCAAAATTTTTAAAAAAAGAAAAAAAACCCCCAAAAAATTTTTTTGCCCCTCTCTGGAAAAGTCCCCCCCCCAAATTTTTTTAAAAAAATTTTAAAAATTTCCTTCCCCAAAAACCCCCCCCTCCCTCCAATCCGATATTTTCCCAACTTCGTCACCCAAAATTTTTTTTTTAAAATTACCCCCCTTTTTTTTCCCCAAAAATTTAAAAAATTTAATTTTTTTTTTCTTTAAACCCCCAAAAATTTCCAAACCCCTTTTAACTTTTCTTAGAATTTTAAAAAAAAGTGTCTCAAAAAAAGAACTGTGCCCCAAAACCCCCCCCTTTTTAAAATTTTTTTTTTTAAACCCCTTTTAAAAGGGGAAGAAAAGGGTTTGGGGGAAAACAAAAAAAACCCAAAAGGGAAAAGGTTTTACGGGCCCTTTCCCCGGGTTTACGGGGGGAAAAAAAACCCCCTTTAAGCCGTTTTACAAATGGAAAGGAAATTGTGGTTTTTTTTTTTCCCTGTTTTTAAATTTAAAAAAAAAGGGTTGTTTAACGGGGTTTTTATCTACCCCACTTCAAAAATTTCCCCCCTTTGGGGGTTTAAAACTAAAAGGCCCCTCACAGGGATATTTTTAACCCCCCAAAATTTTTTAAAAGGGGTTTTTTTTTTTTTTAAATTTTGTTTTTTTTTTAAAATTTTTTTCTTTTTTCCAGGGGGAAAAAAGGGAAAAAAAAATTTTTTCCCTCCGAATTTTTTTTGAAATGGGGCCCCATTTAAAATTTCCCCGGCCCCAAACTGAAAAACCCCTTTCCTTAAAATTTCCCCAAAAAGAAAGAAAAAAACTTTTTTTAAAAGGGGGGTTTTTTGAAGTCTGGTTTCGGACTTTTAAAAAAAACCCCCGTTTTTTATAAGAAAAAAGTTTGTCCGGGCCCCCCTAACCCAAACCCCAAACAATTGGGCCCGATTTATTTTGGGGGAAAAAAGGGGGTTTTTTTAAGGGGTTCTGGGAATTAATTAAAAGGATTTTTTTAAGACCCCCTTTTTAAAGGAAAAAAGGGAATAAAAATTTGGTTAAAATTCAAATTTTTTTAAAATTTGGGGCAGGGAAAATTTTTGGGGCTAAAAGGGGGGTATCCCCTTTTAGAAGGGAAATTTTTTTGGGAGAATTTGGGAATTTTAAAAATTTAATGTAAAAATTTTTTCCCCCTTTAAGATAATTTGGGGGGACCCTTTTTTTGGGAAAATTTTTTAAATTTTTTTCAATTTTCCTTTTAAAAATAATAACCCTTTTTGAATTTTTGTTAAAAGGGGTTTAGTTTTTGGGAATTTTCATTTTTTTTGAAAAAGGGGGGAAAAAATCCCCCAAGGGATAGGGTGAGGGCAAAAATGAAAAATGGGTTTTTTGGCTTTTTTTTTTGGGAGAAAAAAAAGCCCCTTTAAGGGGGATTTCCCCGGATTTTTTTTTAAAAAAAGGGGCCCCCCCAAAAAAAATTTAAAAAAAAAATCCCTTTTTAAAATTTTAAAAAAAAATTTTAAAAATTTTGGGAAAAGGAAAAAAAAGGTTTAAAAAAAGGGGGTTTTAAAAAAGGGAAAATTTTAAAAAATTAAAATTAAATTTTAAAAAGGAAGGGGGGAAGGGGTTTAAAAAAATTTTTAAAAGGGGGGAAAGGAAATTTAAAGGGTTTTAAAGTTTAAAAAAAAACCCAATTTGGGGGTTTTGATGGGCAAAAGGGGGGGAGGGGGGAGGAATTTTGGGGGGGGGGAAAAAAAGGGTTTTTGGGGTTTTAAAAAATTTAAAAAAAAAGAAAAGGGGTTAAAAAATTTTCCCCGAAAAAAAGGGTTTTGGGGGTTTTTCCCCAAAGGCCCCAAAAGGGGGGTGGGGGGAAAAAGGGAAGGGGGAACCCCAAAAATTGGGGGGAAAAAATGAGGGTAAAGAGGTGGGAAGGGGGGAAAAAAATTTTAAAAATTTAATGAGGGGTTTTTTTACAAAGGGGGGGGAAAAGGGGGGGAAAAGGGGGGGAAAAAGTAAAAGGAGAAAAAGAGGGGTTTTAAGGGAAGGGGTGGGGGGGAAAAAAGGGGAAAAAAGGGGAAAAATTTGGGAAAAAAAAAGGGGGGAGATGTTATCAGCAAATTTGTTGAAAATAAGAAAAATTTTTGGGGAAAGAGATTTTGTTGAGGGTTTAGGGGAAAAAATGGATTTGACAGTTAAAAAAGGGGAGGAGGGGGTTTTTAAATGGGGGGTTAGGGGGGTATCAAGATGGAGAGAATATTTTGAGGAGTTGTTAAAAAAATTTATGAAGACAGGGAAGCTGTGATTTTGGGGGGCAAGGGGGGGAAAAACATTTGGGGGGGGGGTGGAAGAGCCAGTTGTGGGGGGGAGGGAAGTCTGGAGGGTGGGTAGAAAAAGGGGGGGCAGCTGGGGTTGGGGGGGGAAAAATAGAAATGTTAAAAGAGGGGGGGAAAAGTTTTTGGAGTGGTTGGTGCTATTATTTAATAAATGTATGGGGAAAAAGGGGAAAAATTTTTGGGGGGGCAGAGAGCGGTATTTTTCCTTTGTATAAAGGCAAAGGGGGACAAAAGAGATGCAAAATTATGGGGGGAAAAAGTCTGTTGGGGACCGGGAAAGGTATGGTGTGTTTTTATTGAAAGAATTAAGAGGAAGAAAGAGGATACAGATGAACAAGGGGCTTTGGGGGAAAAGGGGGGGGTGGTAGCCCCAATGTTTAAAAAGTGAAACATAGGTGAACAGTATTTGGGAAAGGGGAAAAAATGTTTTTGTGGTTTTTGGATTTGGAAAAGGGGAAAAATGGGTAGGGGGGGCAATGTGGCAGATTTTGATGTATGGAATGGGGGGAAGATGAAAGCAGTGAAGAGTTTTTTATGAGGAAGTGAGGCTCAGATTAGAGGGTAGGAGGGAAGGGGGCTTTTTCCCCCCAAAAAAAGGGGCCCTTTTGAAAGGAGGGTGATGTCACCGTGGTTGTTCAATATATTTATAGATGGGGTTGTAAGAGGTAATGGGGGGTTTTTGGCAAGAGGGTGAAGGGGAATAACCTTTTCCATTAACACTGCAGGTAAAAATTTTTTTTCTGGGGTTACGGGCCCTTTTTTTTTTAATACTGGCCCCAGGTTGAGAGTCACGGACCTCTCTAACCAAAATGGGCCCGGGGAGCTCGTGTCGGGTTTTTAAAACCCCCCTGAAATGGGAACCAATTTATTGTAATTTGAGGGTTTAAAGCTTTTTGGGAAAAAATCACCCATAAAGCCTGACATCAGTCCATTTGGCACAGACCCCCCTAACCAAGAAGGCCTTTACATCTGTTCCTCCTCCTCCTCCTGGGGACCATTTTCCTAAACTGTGGTCTGTTGCTGTTGCAGATGGGTTTTGAGATCTGCAGTGGTTATTTTTTCTTTCCCCACCAATTCTTCCACATCCTAGTATAACATCCAACCCCCAGGACCCCCGGGCCCCACAATTGCTTCCAAACAGGCCCCAGGTCCTGGGCCACCCCAAAACCCTTTAAAAAACCCTGGGGAACAGCTTGCCAAAATTTTCCAGGCAGAGTTTGCCTTTTAGTCACCCCCCAAGCCTTATCATAAGGTTTATGCAATGGGGAATGAAATGATTTTCCAAAAAAGTCTTTAGGTCAAATTAGTGTCTAGGTCACATCAAAGCACTTTTGAAACATTGCTTTTGTAGTTTTTTTAAATTTTAAAAATGACCTGCTGGTCCAAGGGCTGGGGGGAGGAGGGTTTGGGGGAAAACCATTTTGATGAACTTGTCCTCCACTTTTCTCTTCCAAGTCTGGGGGATGACCAGGAATTCCCCCTTTACCAGGGGGCACTTGAGGCCCAATTTACTTTCCTCAAGATATTTCTTCACACTGGGGCCAAAATTTAGGGAACCAATCAAAGAAATTTTAGGCCCCAGCCTTCGTTACCTTCCAATCACAAAAATTACCCCCTTTTTCAACCTGCTTTTTTAAACACTTAGGATTTTCAGAGGATACAAGTAAAGGCTTCATTTTAAAAATCACCACTACATTACTAACAACATAAGAGTTAGCCTGTTTTTTTTTCATAGGCTTGTGCCCTGGCAGTCCTTTTTTCCTCCGTGTAATGAATGTCCTTTGGATTTTCTTCAAAAGGGCCCGGGATCCATTTTTAAAGAGTGGATGAGCCATAGACCAATTTTTGAGGAAATCACAAACTTGAGGCTATATTTTGACCAAAAATTGACGAAATAAACCCTTGAGCCCCCAAATTCAGAGTCCACTGTACTGTATTAAAAAATAATAAAAAAATAATAATGAGCTTCAGAACAGGCCACTAGCACAGTGCACTTTTATTGGGGAAGCTTTTTCCCCTGTTTTTACTTTTTTACAGTTATTTCCAAAATTTTTTTCTAACCATGGGTCCAAAAAATGAAAAGACAGTGCTGAGAAAAAAAGAGGATGTTTCCCCAGGAATTGTTAAATCAAGATAAAAATGAGGTACAGTATACAGGTTGGGGGTGAACCCCCCCCTTTAACTCAGAGAAAATTCCCCGAGCGACGGCCCGTATCCGAAAAGATGGGGCCCCCAAAAAGAAAGGGTTTTCCACTACATAAAAGCCACTTGTTATGGGAAATTTTTAAAATTTTTTTCCCCCAGGATACCCCCACCCAGGAATTTTGCTGAAGGGGGACAACAGGTAAGGAAACACCCCAATATTTCCACTCTTGACAGGAATCGAGCCAAAACCCCCAGGGTGAAGTGGGGAACCAGGCCAGGGGGCCCCCTTAGAAAAAAACCATCCTAGGTTAATCAACCCCCGCCATCGACTTAGTTTCTTTTTTGTTTACAATGTCAGTGGGGTAAATTCAATACCAAGTGTTTACTTGAGATTTGCTATGAAAAAAAGTACAGTGGTCCTCAACTAGCGTGATTCCGATAGGGGAATTGAAAGAGGTTTTTTTGGGAAATTTTCCCCTGTAGAGGCTTCCTGTAGCAGTCCGTCCCCGCCGCCCCCCGCCAGGGGGTGGCGCCCCCCAGTCAGCTTCCATTGAGAAAAAATTCCCCCCCCGCCTTTTAAAAAATTCAAATATTTTTTTTGTGTTTATTGGGGTTCAGTGACTGTCACTGTGAAATAAGTCACCATGGGTCCAAAGAAGCCCTAGTGGCACCCCTTGGGGAAAGAGGGAGAAACACCATCGAACAAAAAAAAGGAGAAGGAAAATATGAGAGTGGTATACGTGGAGGAGCTTGCCAGGATGTACAAAAAATAATCTACTATCACCACTATCCTGGAAAAAGAAATGAAATAAAGGAAGCAATGTTGAAAAAAAGGGTATATTTAAAAAATAGAGAAAACAGGGGATAAAATGAGAAGTTGTTGGGGGTTTGGGTCAATGAAAACAGAAAATGATAGTATTTAAGTTTTAATTTGTAAAAAAGGAAAGATATTGTCAAGACAATCCGGGAAACCCGTGGTGAGGCGAGTGATTTTGCCAGAAAAAGGGTGGTTTGAGGGGTTTTAAAAAAGAGTGGCATAAAAGGTTTTTGGACAGGGGGAGGCAGCCAGTCCCAAAAATGCAGTGAAAAATTTGTGCGGAATTTTAGGGGGGTTGTAGACACTGAAAAAAATTGAACCCCCCAAAAGTGTTTAATTGTGATGAAACAGGCCTGTTTGGGGAAAAAAAAGCCCCAAAGGGCCCCTTATTACTCAGGAGGGGAAAAAGGAACCCCGGGCAAAAACCAGAAAGACAGGCTAACCTTTTTTGTCAATTTCAGTGGTGATTTTAAAAAAACCTTATGGGGTTCACCGAAAATCCCAGAGCCTTCAAGAAAACAAGTTAACAGGAATAATTTTGTGTGCATTGGGGAAAGGTAACACTAATGCATGGGTCACTAAGGGGTTTTTTTGGAATGGTTAATGGGGGTTTCCCAGGGGGGGGAAATACCCCTGGAAAAAAATTGGGACTCAAGTGCCTCCCCGGGACTGGAAAGCCCTTTCCCTCCACAACTTGGAAGACTATTTGTCTGATGAGTTCAATTTATCAGAGGAAGTTCTTGCCCCTAAACCACCCCTTTCCCCTCGACCCCCGGACCAGATTTTGAAAAAAAAAAACCAAAGCCAGAAGTGCTTTGATGTGACCTCAGACACTGAACCCGAGAGTTCGGGAAAAATCTTTTAATATTGTCCTTACCCTTTAGGTAAGGCTTGGGAGGGAGTGACTTGGATTTTTAGCTCGCTTGGAACCCTGTGGCTAGATTGTGTTGAAAAAAGGGATTTTGAAGGATTTGAGGCGGCCCACCCACCCCCCCGGGCCGTTGGGGAAGATATTTTTGGGGGAAAGCCTGGGGTTGGAGGTGAGGGTGAGGATGGGGGAAAGTTGGTGGAGGAGCACGGGGGAGACCAACCCACTGAAGAGCGGAGCTTCATCAGAAAAAGAACAGAAATTTGGAAATTGATTTTGAGGAGGACGGACAGGGTGAGATAGTAACTTTTAGAGATTAAGAAAATTTGTTCATGGGGGCTAAGGTCAGACATTTTTTAAAAAAAACCCCCCCCCGAGCAAGCGAAGAAACCACATCGCAACATGTTAGGACGAATTTTTCCCCCCCTTCAAAAAAAGGGGGAAAGTCACCAGAAACAGAGGCTCGACAGATTTTCGAGGCAGGGATCCAGTGATCTCAAGTTCTTAGGGATTAAAAAAAAAAGGGGGGAAGAACCCCAAAAAGGGGCTTTTACCGAAGGGGGGAACTTTTTTACAACTTTTTTTTTGTTTCCGATTGCGCCATTCTGGTAATTAGGTTTTAAGATCCGTGATGAAGATTCAATAAAAAAAAAAGCAAATGAACCCCCCCCAAATTTACTAAAAAAGACTAAAATATAGAGGGTGAGCCCAATGGTAGTTGAAAAGGGGTTTTACACTTTTGTTGAAGAACCCCCTTAATCCATCGTTTGATGTAAAACCCTTAATAAAGCTTTCTTATTTTAAAAAAATACAGTTTGTATTGTTTGATATTTGCAAGGTATCGACTATTACCCCACACAAATCTGAAAATTTTGGGGGATAATAGATCTTTTAAAGGGGGGTAGTTACGTTCTGAAAAAGTCGTTTTAGAAATTTTGTTAGAAATTTAAAAAACAACTTGGGGGAAAAAGGGACGCCCGGGGAACCCCAAAAAAGCCAAAAAATTTTTTTTTTTAAAAAGATCTTACAAAAAAAAAAAGGAATATAAAAGTTTTTCATTATCGTGATGATTATGTTTTTTTTTTGCTTAAGACTAAAATTTAAAGAAATAATAGTATTTACCTTAAAGGGGGATCGGGGGGGAGAGTAAAGAGGAGAGTTTGCGGCCCTACGGGGGAGGTGGATGGTAGAGGTTCTGGAACTGAAGTCGGGTTTTTCTGAGGCAATTTTCATTGTCAATGCATTCAGTAAGTCAGTCAAGTACCAGTGCCCGCCCATTCAAAGGGGCCGGGGCATTCAGTGTGCCGCATTCAGAAAACAGCCGTTTAAAAGGGAGCCGCCAGTAACAGGGAATTCAGTGTCAGGTTTCAGAAATCAGGTTTTCCCTGCACGGGGTTCGAAACCGCGTTTTTTTAAAAGGCACAGTAAGCCGCAAGCTTCAGTAAGCAGGCTTCAAAAAGTGTTTTTGTAAATCGTTAAACCATTCGGCCGGGTTTTAGAAACCGGGATTCAGTGGCCCCATTCAGTTTGGGGCCCATTAAAGTTTTTCAAGCCGCCCCAGTGTACGTTTCAGTAAGTCAGGTTTTTCCCAGTAAGTCAGCGTTTCAGTGGGCCCATGCAGTCAGTCAATTAAATAGCCGGGGGCCGCCGGCCCGGGTTCCCCCAAAAGGCAAAAGGCGGGCCCCAGCCGGGCGGAGTCAGTCGCAGTCAGTCAGTCAGTCACAAAACTTATGTTTAACTTTTATGTGAAAAGAACACTTCATTACCCCGGGGGATGTCTTGTCTAATATCTTTGCTTTCCTTTTAAAATTAAATGCTTATACCTTTTCTGCCACTTGAGCAACAGGTATGCCTAGGGGGTCATAGTTTTACAGATAAAAATATAGTAATTTAAAGATCAAAACACAATTCCCCTCTCATTCTTCAAAACACAGCTGGTTGTAGAGAGGACTTTTTTTTTTTTGGAGTTGAGAATGCTGGGATGGTGGGGCTGGGGGGTGGGGGGAAAGGGGGGGGAACCAAACACGACGGGGACTTGGGAATTGGTTATTTGTTTTTCCTTCCCGAAATGAAGTAAGTTAGTCAGGATAAAGATACAGTTACAAAAAATCAAGCAGCAATGTAGAGAACCAGGTAACCCAAAAAAACAGAGTCTGTCTGACTTTTTTGGGACCAGGTTCCTCCCCATGCCTGTTGATAATCAAGAAAGTACTCACCAATTGTGGGAGGGGCCCCTCAGCTTTTTGGGCCCCGTATTAATAAAATTTTAGTTTGGGGGAAAAAAAATTCCTTTTTCCCCCAAAACATGAGGATTTTGGGGGGAAATTACCGCAAAGGGAAGGTGAAGTTCCTTCGTCTTTTTAAATGGGTTTTTTTTTGCTGATGATATATTTGGGTTTTGGTTTTTTCCAGAAAAAAAGGTCTGCCCAAATTTAAAACTTGATATGGTCATAACCCCCCGGGACCCCCACTGACTCAATGGTTTAACCCCCTGCTATGCGCCAAAAATTTTCCCCCCCCCCCCTTATTTTTGTCGTTTGATAATAATGGTAATTCTTCAATCGGAAACCATAAGTAAATAACTCGGGAAAAAACGGCCCCCGATTCAAAAAAAGGACATTCGAGGAAAGAGCTTCTTCTTGTCTGTTTTTAAAATACTTCAATTGTTTTAAAAAAAGATGGCATTAAATAGGTAAATAACTTATTGAGATAATGGCCGAAGGCGGAGCCCGAAAAAAAAAAAAATAAAAAAAAAAAAACTTTTTTTTTTATTTTTATCATCTATGAGTGTCTACTACAGTTTCCATTGCTAGATCCATTTTCCCTAAAGCAATGGAGAATGGGAAAAACCCCCTTTTTGGTCTGGCACCCTTCCATACCGGGGATAGACCACTATTAGCCAAAATATTTATTCTGGTGTTTTTTATGTTTCTATATTAATATGTCACCATGTCATACTAAAAATTTTAGTAAGTAAAAAAACATTTAGATATTAAAAGAATGAAAATTTTTTGGGGGGTTGGCCCCCACATCATAATTTAGCTTTTAACTTCTACCCAGAGAAGTTTTGATTTGTTCTCAGCCCTATTGGGCCCCTCCCACTTCCAGATATCAAATTAATTTGTATTATATTGGAGAAAAAATAAGAAATTGATAAAAAAAAAAAAAATTTTTTTTTTGCCGCATCAGCATGTTATGACAGGTGCCGAAAAAGGGGAATTCTATAATTCCTTGAAAAAAAAACCCAAATGAGAGAATTATACGGGGGGGCCAGAAAGATCACCCATTTTTCGGGAAGAAATCCAATTTTGTTTTTTAATTTTTTTTTTTTGAGGGGCTCCATGTGTTAGTTTTGAAGGGGGGGGGGTTCCCCCCAAACACAAAACCCCCTCCTTTCCCCCCCCTATCTTAGAGCCGACCCCCTTCAAAAAGGGAAATTTTTTTATTATTCTGTTGTAGATTTATTATTTATTATGTACGATTTATAATTCTATACATATGTGTTAATAAATTTTTTTGTGTAGTAGAACAAAAATTAAAATTTTTTTTTGAATTTTTTGGGTGGAACGGATTAATTTTTTTTAAATTTTATTTTTAGGGAAATAAGGTTTAGAAAAAGGAGCCAGCCCCTGGATATTATCCCCGTTTGAAGGACCAGATTATTTTTACAAATATAAACAGTGGCCCCCGGAGTTTGTAATTAATCCGTTTCCCGAGGGCTAAACACCAAAAACACCCCAATCTATTTTCCCCGAAAAAAGGAAATTCAATTAACCGTTTTAGACACCCAAAAAGTTTTAAAAAAAAAATATTTTTGAAAAATAAATTTTAAAATTTTTAAAGAAAAAATGAGACAGAAAAAAAAAACAATAATAAATGACACTTCCCTTTTTTAAGAGTAGTTGATGTTGGGAAGGGGAGGGGAAAGGATAAGAGTTTTTAGTTTGGGGAAGGGGGGAACCCCCCATAAAGACTTGGTACCAAGTCCTTTTCCGTTTTTTTTTTATTTGTTTTTTTAATGCCACTAGGCCAGCTTGAGAGTACTGACCCCTTGCTGTGTTCCAAGAGTTTTTTTTTGGGGGTTTAATTGTGCCGGGGAAAGGGTTGGTTTAAGGAAAAAGTCCCCAATATTTTGCTAATATCATCTATAGGTTATTTATCATACCACTAATAGACATAATAAAAAAAATTAATAAATAGAAACATGAAAATTAAAAGAATAAAAAACATTAAAAAAGGATGGGGGTTTTTTTTTTTTGGGGGTTTAACCACTGAAAGATACACTTTTAAAGGATTGAAAACCCCGGGGGGGCCGCGCCCTATATAACCCAACAAACTGGGGGAGTTAAGTTTTGTGCATTTTTTTCGCAACGCTTAATTATTAAATGCACACTTTATCGCGGTTTCATTATAGCCTTTTTTAACTCCCGCCGCTTTAGATCATAAATAACGGGGAACACTAATCACTTTTAAAAGACACATTTTCCCCTTTTCCCCTTTTCCCCAGGGCTGGCACTGGAGCTTTTTTGGCCCGGGGCTTATTTTTTCAGGCAAGCACTAAATCAAGGGGAAAATGACAAATGTATTATGAACGGTGGGGCCGCACTGACTCTGAATGGAGGCCCCGCGTGGGGGGCAGCACGCATCCGGGGTAAATTACTATCCCCGCGGATCTACGATCACCAACCAATTTTTTTTCAAAATGTTACTAACTGGGGAATTTTTCGAACTCCC
The DNA here is from genome assembly GCA_009830355.1 of Cherax destructor. Classification (NCBI taxonomy): domain Eukaryota; kingdom Metazoa; phylum Arthropoda; class Malacostraca; order Decapoda; family Parastacidae; genus Cherax; species Cherax destructor. The sequence continues at coordinate 3,688 of WNWK01015821.1, read as the reverse complement.
ACCCTACAAACCCAGGGGTCCACTGTTTTCCAAAAAAACAATTTGACAAGAAATACTCACTGTACTCACCTAATTGTATCATAATTGTGGTTGCAGGGTCGAGACTCAGCTTCTGCCCCCCCCTTTTACTGCGCCATGGGGCCTTCTTCCCTGCCCATGAGCTTTATCACCCGCAAAGCTATGATGGCCTGCCCCACTACATCACTTGCAGACTATTCCCCTTTCCCGACTACTCTATGGCTGAAGAAATACTTCCTAACATCCCTTTGACTCATCTGAGTCTTTAACTCAATTGTCCCTTGTTTTGGTCCCCATCTGGAACATCCTGTCACATCACCTGAACCCCCAGAATTTTGATGTCGTTTTCATATCTCCCCAGCCCCCCCTTCCCCAGTGTTTTGGCCCCTTTTCCCTTTAAACCTTTTAGTAAGGGGATTCCCTGAGCCGAACTAACCTTTTCACAAACCTTGCCTTTTTCAATTTTTTGACGTGCTGCCAGGTATGGGGTTTCCCAAAAGGTGCTGCATACTCTTGTGGGTAATAACGGTGTACAGTGTCTTGAAGTTTCCCTTATTAAGGTATCAAACTAATCTTGGGTTTTCCAGTACCCATATGCTAACGCAGTTATCTGGTTGATGTGCTTCCGGAGACGTGTTGGGTTTATCACCCCAAGGTCTTTCTTTTTTAACATGTTTGCAGTCTTTGTCTACCTAGCCTATAAGGGGTCCCTCGACTTTCGGTCAAATCTTTTCCGGGAGCGGGACCTCCCCCAATTACTGAAAGTCAAACCTTTTTCCCATAAGAAATAATGAAATACAATTAACCCTTTTTCCCACCCAAAAATATTCACAAAAATTCTTTTTTTTAAAGAATAAATACTATAGTTTTTACAGAAAAAATGAGAAATAAATATAAAGCACTAATTATAATGGAAAATGAAAGTTAAATAAGTTTTACCTTTTTAAGACTCTTGTTCGATGAGGGGTCGGGAGAGTTTGTTTAGAGGCAGGACAAGATAGTCCTTCAATATGAAATAATATCAACTCTACAGCTTATTTATCTAGCACAATTCATCTAATATGACATAATAAATAATATTAAAACATAGAAAATGATATAAACCTGAATGAATAAAAATGTCATTACGAATGTAAGAACGGGGAAAAGGGTTTGTTGTTGGATATCCACGCCCATAAGCCGTGGGGGTGGCCCCGGGCAGCAGAAAGCCACCACCACTATTCACACAAAAACAATGTGCATAATTTATAAATAAGAAATATTTACATTTTAATTTTAAAAAAATAAAAATATTTATTTAATTTATAATAAGAAATATTCACATTATATAAATAAGAAATACTTAACTTACCTTGGGAGATGTGGGGGGGGGGGGGTTTGCGATCCCATATTCCCCAAACAACATTTAGGGGTTTTGGCCTTTTTTTATCAATTAACGCTAACTTACTTAACCCCCTTTCGAGGTTTTGGTCATTTGGCTTACCCCGGGGTTTTGACATACTAGTACGCCAAATTTTAGCCCCCAAACGCGAAACAGGCTGTTGGCCTAGATGGATAAAAGGGGGCCGGGTTGGGGGCCCTAAAAACCCCGCCCCCAAAAGTAAAATGGGGGAAAAAAATTGCCCCTTTTTTTTTTGGTTTAAACAGAACTTTGCAGTCTTTTTTTATGTTATTTATGCTTGCCTTTTTTTGTCTCATTTTATAGAATAGATATATATTAAGAAATAGAATAATTTTTTACTGGTTTCATGATGAAAATTTAAATGACAAAAGCAAAAAATTTTTTTTTTGCCGATGTTCAAAAAAAACAACCAGATCCCCAAACAACAACGGAGAGTCAAAATTTTGACAAGTAGCCGATATTATTTATACCATTTTTAAATATCAGTTTTTTTACATAACAGTAAATCTTCTATTTTGGGGGAAAAAAATTCAAAAGAAAAAAAGAATGTAAGAGGGGCCTGGGGGGTGATAATGAACAGAGAAGATGTTATTTTAGTGCCAGGAATGCTCCTTTTTATTAGGGCCCTATTTTGAAATTGGCATCGTTAAAAATTTTTGTAAATTTTGGAAACCATTTTCTGACCACTTTTTGGGGAGTTAAATTTTTAAAAAGGCGGTTTTTTGTACCAATCGATAGAAGAAATGGAGTTCTAGCAAAAAACTTAATTTTTGTAGACTGAAAATTGAATTTCCTGGGCCAAAGGACGAAACCCGATCAGAAATGCGGATACCCAAACCCAAAGCAAATTCCCCTTATTTTCATCAAATTTCAAAATTTTTTTGGGGATGATGGAAAAAGATTCCTATCATTTCAGAAAAATTTTTTTTTTTTTTTTTTTTGAAATTGTGGACCCTGAGAACGAGTTTTAAAGACCCTTGGGCCCCAAAGGGTTAAAATTAACCCCTTTATTTTTTTTCTCGTATATAAACGCCTTTTGGCCACTTTGACGATATATACTCAAAAAATTTGCCTTTTAAAACAAGCGGGGGAAAGGGAGGGGGCCCCATATAGGGAATGGGGGTGTTAGGGGCAAAAAACCCCCAGCACCCAGTGATAATGAGAAAAAATCCACCGTTTTTGATTAAAAAACCAATTTGAGGGATTTTTTATACTATTTATGGTTGATTCTTTTGTGGTCTATTTTTTAGAATGGGAAAAATACTACAGAAATAGAGATGATGTTTTTTAGTTTCGATGAATATGACCTTGAAATTGAACAAAGTAGGAGAAAGTTATTTTTCCCAAAGTTCAAGATAAACAAAAAATGCCACGCGGCCCCCAAACAACAACGGGGGGTCTAATATTTTTTCAAGTGCACTGATATTATTTATATATTTTTACAATAATGCAATAGTCGCATAACGGTAAATCTTTTTTTTTTTGGAATAAAAATCAAAAAGAAAAAAGAGTAATATAAGAGGGGCCAAAAATGATAATGAACAGATAACATCTTTTTTTCCAGGAATGTCTGATTGTTAAAATTTTGGACCCTATTTTGAAAAATTAAAATTTATATTTTGATGAAATTGGTCAAAAATTCCAATTTCGACCACTTTATGAAAGCAAAGACTAGGGATGTAACTCCCCCAAGAAAAAAAGAGGTGCCATAGCACGAGAGACAACACAATAAGGGGAGGCCCCAAACTATTCAACGCCCCCCGCATACATCAGGGGGGTTTCCAACAAACCCCCGGCTGTCTTAAAGGGATGGGGAGGCACCTTTTTAAATCGGGACCCCACCAGCCAGGGGGGTGGTTTTTACGTTGGGCTGCATGCCCAAAAGCCTTTATCAGGCTCGATCCAACATGAGGCCTGGTCACAGACCCCGCAGGGGCGTTGACCCTGAACCCTTTCCGGTACAGGTCTCCCCCAAAATTCGTGGGGGGGTTGGGTCAAGAGCCCGTGAATGTGAAAAAAGCAAAAATTTGGGCCCCCAAAATTTTGGGAAATATAATAAAACTGCTTCCTTAACCATTGAACCATGAACAATCATAAAAAAATGAAAAATCAAATAATGTACTATATACATGTTTTTTGACAGAGCGGGGGTGGAGGGGGTAATAGTATAATTATACAATAAGTATTTTATAGTCTACCTGAGTCTACCTGGGGAATTCCAGGGGCAACCCCCCGCCCGGCTGTGACCAGGCCTCTTTTTGGACCAGA
>WNWK01015820.1:0-46651 GCA_009830355.1 Cherax destructor | reverse complement strand
AGGCTATATTCTCCACTATTGGGAGAGTGAGACTGTTTGTAGTTGTTGGGGGAGTAGGCCTGGTTTCAGAGCCTGTTAGATTATCCCAGATCATGGCTCCGTCAATGAACTTTTGGTCCTGGACTCCAATTTTGTCCCTAAGATGTTCAGGGAGAATCGCTGCTACAAACCCTCAGGATGCAACGCATATAGACAGAAAAGCAGGTAGCGCAATCTATGATGACTTGCGTACACCAATGCCTCCTAGTCTGACTGGAAGTGTAGCTTGGTTCCATTGCCCGTCTTCTAGAGTAAGGTTAAGTACTTTCGTAAAAATCTGCCTCAGGATACTGTCATATTCGTGCAGTATAGGGTTATCATATGAAGGAGCACATCTTAGGAAATATGTCAACCTGGGCAGACTCAAGCACTTTGTGAGAAGGTACAAGGTATCGTGGGTATCAAGATTGCCTATTCGTTGTTCCATTCTCCTCAACTCTTCCAATTTCTTCCTGAGAACTGTGTCAATGGCATCGCTTCCCAGAGGTGCTCCAAGCAAGACACTATTTATGGGGGCAATGACTGATGCTCCTGTTAGTTTTGATCTCACTGCATTTATCACTTGTTGACTGAGATGATTTCACATTTGGATGGATTCAGGATAAGACCCATTTCCTGTCCCATATATATATTTTTTTTTTTATTAACACATCGGCCGATTCCCACCAAGGCAGGGTGGCCCGAAAAAGAAAAACTTTCATCATCATTCACTCCATCACTGTCTTGCCAGAAGGGTGCTTTACACTACAGTTATAAAACTGCAACATTTACACCCCTCCTTCAGAGTGCCGGCACTGTACTTCCCATCTCCAGAACTCAAGTCCGGCCTGCGGTTTCCCTGAATCCCTTCATAAATGTTACTTTGCTCACACTCCAACAGCACGTCAAGTATTAAAACCATATGCCTCCATTCACTCCTATCAAATACGCTCACACATGCTTGCTGGAAATCCAAGCCCCTCGCACACAAAACTTCCTTTACCCCCTCCCTCCAACCTTTCCTAGGCCGACCCCTACCCCGCCTTCCCTCCACTACAGATTTATACACTCTCGAAGTCACTCTGTCTCGTTCCATTCTCTCTACATGTCCAAACCACCTCAACAACCCCTCCTCAGCTCTCTGGACAATCGTTTTGGTAATCCTGCACCTCCTCCTAATTTCCAAACTCCGAATTCTCTGCATTATATTCACACCACACATTGACCTCAGACATGACATCTCCACTGCCTCCAGCCTTCTCCTCGTTGCAACATTCATCACCCATGCTTCACACCCATATAAGAGCGTTGGTATAACTATACTCTCATACATTCCCTCTTTACTTCCATGGACAAGGTTCTTTGTCTCCACAGACTCCGAAGTGCTCCACTCACCCTTTTCCCTCATCAATTCTATGATTCACCTCATCCTTCATAGACCCATCCGCCGACATGTCCACTCCCAAATATCTGAATACATTCACCACCTCCATACTCTCCCCCTCCAATCTGATATCCAATCTTTCGTCACCTATTCTTTTTGTTATTCTCATCACCTTACTCTTTCCTATATTCACTTTCAATTTTCTTCTTTTACACACCCTACCAAATTCATCCACCAACCTCTGCAGCTTCTCTTCAGAATCTCCCAAAAGCACAGTGTCATCAGCAAAAAGCAACTGTGACAACTCCCACTTTGTATTTGCTTCTTTATCTTTTAGCCCAACACCTCTTGCCAAGACCCTCGCATTCACTTCTCTTACAACCCCATCTATAAATATATTGAACAACCACGGTGACATCACACATCCTTGTCTAAGGCCCACTTTTACTGGGAAATAGTCCCTTCCCTCCTACACACTCTAACCTGAGCCTCACTATCCTCATAAAAACTCTTCACTGCTTTCAGTAACCTTCCTCCTATTCCATACACCTGCAACATCTGCCACATTGCCCCCTATCTACCCTATCATACGCCTTTTCCAAATCCATAAATGCCACAAAAACATCTTTACCCTTATCCAAATACTGTTCACCTATATGTTTCACTGTAAACACTTGGTCTACACACCCCTACCTTTCCTAAAGCCCCTTGTTCATCTGCTATCCTGCTTTCTGTTTTACTCTTAATTCTTTCAATAATAACTCTACCATACACTTTACCAGGTACACTCAACAGACTTATTCCCCTATAATTTTTGCACTCTCTTTTGTCCCCTTTGCCTTTATACAAAGGAACAATACACGCTCCTGCCAATCCCTAGGTACCTTACCCTCTTCCATACATTTATTAAATAATAGCACCAACCACTCCAAAATTATATCCCCACCTGCTTTTAACATTTCTATCTTTATCCCATCAATCCCAGCTGCCTTACCCCCTTTCATTCTACCCACTGCCTCACGAACTTCCCTACACCCACAACTGGCTCTTCCACACTCCTACAAGATGTTATTCCTCCTTGCCCTACACACGAAATCACAGCTTCCTGTCTTCATCAACATTTAACAAATCCTCAAAATATTCTCTCCATCTTCCCGATACCTCTAACTCTCCATTTAATAACTCTCCTCTCCTATTTTTAACTGTCAAATCCATTTGTTCTCTAGGCTTCCTCAACTTATTAATCTCATTCCAAAACTTTTTCTTATTTTCAACAAGATTTGCTGATAAATTCTCACCCACTCTCTCATCTGCTCTCTTTTACATTGCTTCACCACTCTTTTAACCTCTCTTTTTCTCTCCATATACTCTTCCCTCCTTGCATCACTTCTACTTTGTAAAACCTCTCATATGCTAACTTTTTCTCCCTTACTACTCTCTTTACATCATCATTCCACCAATCGCTCCTCTTCCTCTCCCGCACCCACTCGCCTGTAACCACAAACTTCTGCTGAACACTCTAACACTACATTTTTAAATCTACCCCATACATTTTCGACCCCATTGCCTACACTCACTAGCCCATATATATATATATATATATATATATATATATATATATATATATATATATATATATATATATATATATATATATATATATTCAGTGACTCATCAGGAATACAGGACCTTAGCTTCACCAGTGTGATTGCCGAATGGGAGACTTGTTGCTCCAGCACCAAAACCTAGTTCAGCAGTGGCCTACAAACAGTCAAGTTCGGATGGCCCCATCGCTAAAAAGGTGCTTACGGACTAGTGGACTCTTCCTTCCTAACAAACAGCTTTATAAGGACCACATGTTTGTACCATAGCATCACGAGGCACGCTTTCCTCTCCTTGCTAGAGTTCTTGTTGCAACTTCACAGTAAGAGTTTAATCAAAGTAATTATTCTTTTCCCCTTAGCAGGCATTAAGGGAAATCCTGCGCCCACTTTATCTACAAGTTGGGGCTATTAGGAATTCTAGTCTGTAGCTAGATTGCAAGAAATCTACCCTCTTGTATTGAATACTGTTGCAATGTGTAGCAAGGAAGATAAATAGAGCTGAGTTCAGCATATCCTTTGTGGGAGATGAGGAGGAGGGCGACGAGGGCAGGCGGGTCGCAGAGTGCTTCAATGAATGGACGTGACGTGTGTGTCACGTTTCCATTGCCTCCTTATCATTAAAAGACAAAGGGACAGTAGTGACCAGTGCATTCTTGACTTTTTCATTTTGACAATCTCAGGAAACTAGAAATTTAGACTTGTTTCCTTATATGAGTCAGGAAATTCGCGGTAGAACTAATCACGTAGTTTTATTGCATCTCTGTGATTTCCCTGCTGTGGATAATACCACGAAACCATGAACAAATGATGGTACTGAATGATGAAGTGGAGCGGGTATTGAGAGTGATTGCAGCAAACATTCCCAACTTAATGTCAAACAAGTGTAACATTCCCGGAGACACTCAAGTCTTCAGTCAAGTCATCGATATCGGTCTTAATGACGCTGTCAACGCCATAAGTTCACGTTACATGAGCAAGGTAAGTCTTAATCACACTTGTAACGCCATAATGAACTGCAGTCCATGGGCAGACACAAGGTGATTAGGGCTGTCCTATACAAGGCCGTAATAGGTGGGCTGGGGCCTCCTATGCGTACGCCGCGGTCATGGTCGATAAATATGTTGTTTCGTTAATTTTCGTTCGATTTCTTTCATTTTTTTATACGTAAAGAAGCACCTTTCTAGTTGACTTGTATCAAGTTTCAAAAAGATCGCCTAACAAACAACTGAGAAAAAAAATATTTATCAAGTTTTTACCAAACATCACATTTAAAAAACTTCAGGAGTCGTAGTGGGACTTGTTGAAGCTGTTCTGGTTTCACCTACGCATAAAACAATGCTAATCTGAAATTATAATGATCACCTTTCTGTAATTTATCCCTATCTTCATGCTTAAAAAAAATAAAGTTTGTGTGTTTTTTACATGTTGGAAAATATCTGACATTTTACCTCACATAAATCAAAAACTAATTACGATATCTCAAACAACTAATCATTATTAATTAATACAACCTTTCTTTTATGTTGTCTGTGAGTTTCATTTCATTCCTATGATTATTAACGGTTCCAATCCAATATATAGATGAATAACTTACTTCTGAGATAATCCACGCGGAAGGTCGCACAAGGAAATTTTTTTTTTCCTGGAGCAAAATAGCATTTTTCTCAGCTTTTCTTGCATTACGACTGTATATCATAGTTAGCCCTGATCGTTTTCTTTAATACAAGTCCCCTAGAGGGACCAGTGTAACACCCCAGGAACACCAACACCCAGGAATGTAATATGATACTTTGAGGCGGTCCCAGGCGGCGATCATATTATGCCACATATTATTCATTCTGGAGTATTTACTATGTTTATTTGTTATTTATATTGTCTATTATGTCATAATAGATCAATTGTGATAGATATAAAAACCGTAATATTGATAATAGCGTGGGTGGGTGTGTGTGTTGTGCCTTGCCTGAGTGGGTGTGTGTTTGTGCCTTGCCTGAGTGGGTGTGTGTGTGTGTGTTGTGCCTTGCCTGGGTGTGTTGCCTTACCATGTTTGTCTGGCCATGTGCTCTGAGTGGGTGTGTGTGTGTTGTGCCTTGCCTGAGTGGGTGTGGTGTGTGTTGTGCCTTGCCTGAGTGGGTGTGTGTGTTGTGCCTTGCCTGAGTGTGTGTGTGTGTTGTGCCTTGCCTGAGTGGTGTGTGTGTTGTGCCTTGCCTGAGTGGTGTGTGTGTGTTGTGCCTTGCTTGAGTGGTGTGTGTGTTGTGCCTTGCCTGAGTGTGTGTGTGTGTTGTGCCTTGCTTGAGTGTGTGTGTGTGTTGTGCCTTGCTGAGTGGGTGTGTGTGTTGTGCCTTGCCTGAGTGGTGTGTGTGTTGTGCCTTGCTTGAGTGGGTGTGTGTGTTGTGCCTTGCCTGAGTGGGTGTGTGTGTTGTGCCTTGCTTGAGTGTGTGTGTGTGTTGTGCCTTGCCTGAGTGTGTGTGTGTTGTGCCTTGCTTGAGTGGGTGTGTGTGTTGTGCCTTGCTTGAGTGTGTGTGTGTGTTGTGCCTTGCTTGAGTGGGTGTGTGTGTTGTGCCTTGCTTGAGTGGTGTGTGTGTTGTGCCTTGCTGAGTGTGTGTGTTGTGCCTTGCTGAGTGGTGTGTGTTGTGCCTTGCTGAGTGGGTGTGTGTGTTGTGCCTTGCCTGAGTGTGTGTGTGTGTTGTGCCTTGCTTGAGTGGTGTGTGTGTTGTGCCTTGCATGAGTGGGTGTGTGTTGTGCCTTGCTGAGTGGGTGTGTGTGTTGTGCCTTGCCTGAGTGGTGTGTGTGTTGTGCTTGCTGAGTGTGTGTGTGTTGTGCCTTGCTGAGTGGTGTGTGTGTTGTGCCTTGCTGAGTGTGTGTGTGTTGTGCCTTGCTGAGTGGGTGTGTGTGCAGTGTTGTGCCTTGCTGAGTGTGTGTGTGTTGTGCCTTGCCTGAGTGGTGTGTGTGTGTGTTGTGCCTTGCCTGAGTGGGTGTGTGTGTTGTGCCTTGCATGAGTGGGTGTGTGTGTTGTGCCTTGCCTGAGTGGGTGTGTGTGTTGTGCCTTGCTGAGTGTGTGTGTGTGTGTGTGTTTTGTGCCTTGCCTGAGTGGGTGTGTGTGTGTTGTGCCTTGCCTGAGTGGTGTGTGTGTTGTGCCTTGCATGAGTGGGTGTGTGTGTTGTGCCTTGCTTGAGTGGGTGTGTGTGTTGTGCCTTGCATGAGTGGGTGGATACTGTAAACAATATCCAAAAATAGTTAAACAACTCACGATCAGAGGTGTTGTATGAATGTGATATATAGAATAAAGTAGTTGTCATTGATATGTAAAATTTCCAGAATTCTTAAATGCAAAGTATTCTGCTGGGTACCTATAGTTTTACAATCATCTGATTATGAAACTCAGCTGAGTAAGAGTTCACATAAAAATTATTTGAATTTCATTTGCGAGTAACTAGTATACAGTAACTAAGATCAGTATTTCTTAATAATGTAACTCAATTGACCTTGACAAAGAACTAGGAAATTTGTGAGACAGAATTTACCATCTAGAGAACCATTCTGTTTGTCACTCATGAATTCTCTCCTTTCCAGGTGCTCCACGACTCTTCTGATTATCTTTTCCATAACCTTGCATAATATATATATATATATATATATATATATATATATATATATAAGTCAGTGGCACTGACTCATTCGCTTATGCCATGTTTCAAATGCCTTGTTGAAGATCGCTGCCAGTGGTTCACGCAGTTCCTGGGCGACCTTTGTCTGAGCCATGAAGATTATATTGTTCGGTCCCATTGTCTTGGGGTTATCTAACTTCGCCTCTCCTCCTGTTGTGTGTACTGTGTCCAGAACACATCAACTCACTCTACCTCTTGGACTCCATGGCAGTGTTTCTGATTCCAATGTAAATATCTGCCTAATTTTTTTGTTTAGTTATTCACAAACTTCCTGATCATTCCTAGTAAACTCCCTTCCTCTCTTGTTCAGTCTTATTTACTGTTCCTTCACAGTTTTCTTTTTTCCTGCTGTGGCTGTTCATCAACTGTGACACAAATTAGGTTTTCGATGCTATGTCATTTCCAAATTTCTGTTCAGCCTCTTTTCTAATACACGTATATTTGTTTGTGGTTCTACTGTTTGCTTCTATATTTTTTGTATTATTTGTATTCTTTTGTTGTATTCTTTTCTTCCACTCTCTTACTCGTTTAGCTTTTGCCTTCTTTTACCTCATTGTGTTCCAAGGACTCACACACTCTTCTTTCCTTTGCTTCTTCTGTTTCTGGGTATTATTTTCCTTCAGACACCTGGCACTTTCCTCCTACATGCTCCATTATTTCTTTCCCTGTCTTTTTGTCAAGTTTCCTTAGTTTTGCATTGTCCATATGGAATCTTCTAGCCAGGTCTACAATCGTGCCCACCGACACCCTTTTTGTCATAATTCTGCCGTGATATCTTCTTCTTTAATGGTAAGTTGTACGTCACTGATATTACCACCATGGGTCTCCCAGTTCTAATTGTGTCAGTTATGTAGTCGGTCGACCTCTCACCATATATTCTGCTCATCTAAAAACTTCACTGGTTCCAGATAGCAACACTACTGCTGTACTTCCTTTGTTCTTTGTCTTCATTTTCGATATTTGATCTCTCTTTGAAAACCGAATTTGTTATTGCATCCTTGAGCTTGGACTCAGTTATTGCTACAATATATGGGATGTGTCTACTATCCGCTCTTTCCACTCTTCGCTCTTCTTGTTATTCCATTTGCATTTGTGTACCACACTTATCAAGTTTCCTTTCAGTTATTGTTCTTGGTTTCTCGGGTTCCTGTTCTCCTGGATCTTGCATAAATATCAGGGAAGGCGTAGGTATCGGCCGGGGGGATGGGGGGAGTTGGGGTTATGATAGGTGGTGATTGTGAGGGCGGATGTTGCACTGGATGTGGGTTACAAAGTTACAAAGGTAATGAACTCACAAGTTACAAAGGTAATGAACTCACAAGTTACAAAGGTAATGAACTCACAAGTACAAAGGTAATGAATCAGTACAAAGTAATGAATATGGTAATATTCTTACTTACATTTATACATGGTTACAATCATGAACAAATTATAAAGTAATGAGCAATTCACAAGTCCACACCCGGTCACAACTGTAATGAGTTCTTGGTGCAAATATTAATTGTTGCGTCACACACACACACACACATACACACACACATACACAGACAGAGAGTGTAAGTGTGAGAGAGAGGGTGTAGGAGATATAGGAGAGATTTAGGAGGAGGAGAGGAGGAGGTAGGAATAGGGGTATCCTGTGTATGTGTTTAAACCACGTTAGGGTAGAGAAACGTACAAGCTTGTGTGTGTGTATTTATGATCTTGTGTGTATACACGTGTGTGCGTGTACCGGCTGTGTGCGTTAAGTTACTGTCATCCGATCCTTCTTTCCTGCTTTTTGGGTTATCCAAGTTTCTCTACACTAGTTCTCTTCACCTATGCCGCTATGTATGCAGTCTATGCCCTGTATTTGTGTGTGCCTGTATAAACTTACTTACACTATTGGTGTATTTTGCCTGGCCTATGCGCCTGCGCGCCTCGCTGATGTGTGTACACTACTTAGGTAAAATAAACACATAAGCAGTATAATGTGATCCTTTATTGACAACGTTTCGCCCACGCAGTGGGCTTTATCGAGTCACAAACAGATCTACCTGGAAAATGAGTGCATACTATGGAGATGATATTCAGGGTCGTCAGGTGGAGAATGCTGGGTCAGGTGGAGAAAGCTGCATGTGAGTCTTAAAGTAGTGTGATAGTTAAAAACCTTGTGTGACTTAAAGGACCTGCAGTGTACCATTCTTGAGTTCTAGGTGGGATAGCGTTGAAGAAGTTTCTTGGCAATAGGTTCAGCTATGTTGTAGAAGCCGTTGTTCTGGTTGAAGTTGTTGGATATACAAATAAGTGATGATTCCAGGATTCTTCGGTATTGTGTGTTGTCTTCTCTGGCGATGAGTCTTGCGTTTCTGTAGTTGATTAAATGGTTGTGTAAATTTCGGTGTTGAACACAGGCATTTCTGCGTGGGCGAAACGTTGTCAATAAAGGATCACATTATACTGCTTATGTGTTTATTTTTCCATTGTGTCGGTATTTTATACCATTTATTTCCACACTACTTAGGTCCCTAGGTGTACACTACTTAGGTCCCTTCCCAGTTACTCCCCCTTACTAGGTGTTGAGTGCTCTATGTATGATATTCAGCTCTCCAGAGAAGGGTGTAAGACCCTCAGCTATCAGTATTGCAGGCAGATCCAACAAACGCTCATGCAACCACAAAAAGGCGTTTACATTACGTCTGGCAGGCTGTCGTCTGGATTCTGTGCAGTTGCGGATGCACGATGCTCCTTACTGTGGCGTACTTCTGGTTTCTTTCTTTTTTACTGTACTCGCTGTGTTCGCTGTATTCACTAACTAATCTATCTTTTTCACTGTACTCACTATAGTCACTGACACATCTTTATTTATCTCTTATCTCTGTCTTGGGTCGCACTTATTCTTCATATACACCACGACGACCTGTGTGAAACACTTTTAGGCCTAGTTCCCAACAGCTACCCTGATCCCGTCTTGCCTCCTACACTTATCAGCAAGTGTATCTTACTTTCTTTTCCTGTGGCTTTGTTATTTGTGTTCTTTTCTTTACTTTTCTGCTCTTGGGAAAATATGCTAGTCCCTGAACTTTATTGATTCCCTGAGATATCGGAACGCTAATTCACAACCCACTTCCTATATGGCACCATCCAGTAATGGCCTTTTTCTGGGCTGGCTCTATACACTTGACACTATTTTCTTTATTTTTCTCTTTTTTGATCACTTAAATTTCTCTTTTGCGGGGTTCAAATGATTATATGCACTTTAAGATTTGCACACGCCTATTTGCCGCGCTCTATTCCCTCTAAGACCGTCAGAAAAAACGCAAATTTACGGAGCTCAAACGAGCGTGACTTCTTCACCCCACAACCCTGTGTGTGTGTATGTGTGTGAGTTTCTGCCTAGAGTCTTGCAGGGGTCAACGCCCCCGCGGCTCGGTCTATGACTAGACCTCCCTGTAAATCAGGGCCTGATCAACCAGGCTGTTACAGCTGGTCGCACGCAATCCAACGTACGAACCACTGCCCGGCTGGTCAGGTACTGTATACTCACGTAAATGAGGTTGCAAGGGTCGAGACTTAGCTCCTGGCTCCTGCTCTTCGCTGGTCGTTAATAGGTTCACTCTCTTGGCTTCAAGAGCTTTATCTTACTTTTTCTTAAAGCTATGTAAGGATCCTGCCTCTGCCACTTCCTTCCCCAGGTCGTTCCACTTCTGACTGCTCTAAGAGTGAAACAAAACTTAATAATATATCTGTGACTCGTGTGTTTTCAACTTCCAGTTGTGTCCTCGCATTCCCATTTCCTGTCTCTGAAATATTCTGTCCCTCTCCACCTTAACAATTTTACTCAGTAATTTGTTCGTTATCATATCACTCTCTAGTTAACCTTTCCTCTAGTTTCATCATGTCGTCTGGCGTGTAGTGTGTGTGTACTCACCTATTCGTACTCACCTATTTGTGGTTGCAGGGGTCGAGTCATAGCTCCTGGCCCCGCCTCTTCACTGATTGCTACTAGGTCCTCTCTCTCCCTGCTCCATGAGCTTTATCAAACCTCGTCTTAAAACTATGTATGGTTCCTGCCTCCACTACGTCGCTTTCTAGGCTATTCCACTTCCTGACAACTCTATGACTGAAGAAATACTTCCTAACATCCCTTAGACTCATAGGAGTCTTCAACTTCCAACTGTGACCCCTTGTTTTCTGTGTCCCCTCTCTGGAACATCTTGTCTCTGTCCACCTTATCTATTCCTCGCAGTATTTTATATGTCGTTATCATGTCTCCCCTAACCCTCCTGTCCTCTAGTGTCGTCAGGCCGATTTCCCTTAACCTTTCTTCGTAGGACAATCCCCTTAGCTCTGGGACTAGTCTTGTTGCAAACCTCTGCACTTTCTCTAATTTCCTGATGTGCTTGACCAGGTGTGGGTGCCAAACTGGTGCTGCATACTCCAGTATGGGCCTGACGTATATGGTGTACAGAGTCTTGAACGATTCCTTAGTGAGGTATTGGAACGCTATTCTTAGGTTTGCCAGCCGCCCATATGCTGCAGCAGTTATCTGATTGATGTGTGCCTCAGGAGATGTGCTCGGTATTATACTCACCCCAAGATCTTTTTCCTTGAGTGAGGTTTACAGTCTTTGGCCACCTAGACTATACTCTGTCTGCGGTCTTCTTTGCCCTTCCCCAATCTTCATGACTTTACATTTGGCAGGGTTAAATTCAAGGAGCCATTTACTGGACCAGGCTTGTAGCCTGTCTAGGTCTCTTTGTAGTCCTACCTGATCCTCAACTGATTTAATTCTTCTCATTAACTTTACATCATCTGCAAACAGGGACACTTCTGAGTCTATCCCTTCCGTTATGTCATTCACATATACCAAAAACAGTACAGATCCTAGGGCTGACCCTTGTGGAACCCCACTCGTCACAGGTGCCCACTTTGACACCTCGTCACGTACCATGACTCGTTTTTGCCTCCCTGTCAGATATTCTCTGATCCATTGCAGTGCCTTTCCTGTTACGTGTGCCTGATCCTCTAGCTTTTGCATTAACCTCTTGTGAGGAACTGTGTCGAACGCCTTCTTGCAGTCCAAGAAAATGCAGTCTATCCACCCCTCTCTCTCGTGTCTTACTTCTTTTACCTTGTCATAAAACTCCAGTAGATTTGTGACACAGGATTTTCCTTCCATGAAACCGTGCTGGTTGTCGTTTATAAGCTTGTGTCTTTCTAGGAGCTCCACCACTCTCCTCCTGGTGATCTTCTCCATGACTTTGCATACTATACACGTCAGTGACACAGGTCTGTAGTTTAATGCCTCGTGTCTGTCTCCTTTCTTAAAAATTGGGACTACATTTGCCATCTTCCACACCTCAGTTTCAATGAAGGTGTTGAAGATTTTTGTTAGTGGCACACTTAACATCTCTGCTCCCTCTCTAAGGACCCACGTAGAAATGTTGTCAGGTCCCACCGCTTTTGAGGTATCGAGTTCACATAACAGCTTCTTCACCTCCTCCTTGGTTGTGTGTATTTCATCCAGCACTTGTTGCTATTCGTCCCTATTCTGAATTCCTGGAGTCCTTCCTGTCTCCTCTGTAAATACTTCTTTAAATCTCATGTTGAGCTCCTCACATACCTCTTGGTCGTTTCTTGTGAACTCCCCACCTTCCTTCCTCAGCCTGATTACCTGGTCCTTGACTGTTGTTTTCCTCTTGATGTGGCTGTACAACAGCTTTGGGTCAGACTTGACTTTTGATGCTATATCATTTTCGTATTGTCGCTGAGCCTCCCTTCTTACCTGTGCATATTCGTTTCTGGCTCTTCGGCTAATCTCTTTATTTTCCTGGGTCCTTTGTCTTCTGTACTTTTTCCATTCTCTAGTGCACTTAGTTTTTGCCTCCCTACACCTTTGGGTGAACCAAGGACTCGTTCTGGTCTTCCCGTGTGTGTGTGTGTGTGTGTGTGTGTGTGTGTGTTTGTGTGTGTATGTGTGTGTGTATGTGTGTGTGTGTGTGTGTGTACTCACCTATATGGGGTTTCAGGGGTCGATTCACAGTTCCTGGCACCGCCTCTTTGCTGGTCGCTACTAGGTCCACTCTCTCCCGGCAACAATAGCCTTGCCGTACCTATTTGGATCGCGCCTCTACTACATCACTCTCCAGTTAGTTCCACTTCTTGCCATCTCTACGGCTGAAGAAATGCTTCCTAACATCCCTTTGATTCATCTGAGTTTTCAACTTACGGTTATGCCTTTTTGATCCTATTTCCCATCTGTGAAACATTCTGTCCCTGTTTACCTTGTCATTTTTTCCTCAGCATTTTGTACTTTGTTATTATATACCTTATGGTCCTCTTGTCTTCCAGTGTTGTCACGTTGAGTTTCCTTATCCTCTCCCCATAGTACATATTCCTTAGCTCAGGGGCTAGTCTTGTTACAAACCTCTGTTGTGTGTGTGTGTGTGTGTGTGTGGTGCATGTGCCTGTCTGTGTCTTTACGTGTGTGTGTGGGCGTATGTGACTGACAGAATCCGTAACATAACGTCATTAATACCGCTACCGCTACCGTCGTCTACGGTCAAATTCAGAACACTAACTACAGTAGAAGAAGCAATTTTGACGTTATCAGTCCGTCAGTCTTCGTAGGAGGTGATCAGTCTCTCCTTTCTTAAACATGTATTAAGTTGGATGGTTAATAGGGTTTAAAACATACCCACAAAAATACTTTAATTCCCAAGATTTCATTTGAAATATACTCTTAGCATATATAAACTGAGAAAAATGGAGTTTACAACCTATCACCTACACTAGGCTCATAAAGGCTGCTTGGTAACCTGTCCACTAACAAACATAAATAATTCAATCACTAAAATAAGGAATAAAGTAATATCTCAGCATGTATATACTCTGGGAGAAATACAACCCTCTAAGTATATATGCTGTGTTGCGTAACCATAGCATAAACACTAGATCAGAAGTTAGGTACAACACTTGGAGTTGACGTCACGGGTGAGTGTGGCTCATTAGTGGAGTCAGTCGTGTAAATGGTACTTTGGTCAGTGAAACATTTCTAATATCCAGCTACAGTTATTTAGATTAAGATTCGTAATATAAAAGGAAATGAACTGTTAATAAATAAAATATCTTCAAATAAGTTGCAGATATATCTCTTGACCACTAACAGCCTAGTTAAAGAAATATGACAAAACACTTGACAGTGGTTCTGAGAGAGCTGGTACAGTGGTCAGTCTGAACCTCACATGTCAACCACTGTGATCAGTTTAGTGTTGAGTGAGGTAGTGACTGCATGGGTGTGCTACAGTGCGCTATATTACGTGTTAAGTGTTAGTGATATAGTGTGAAATGCTGTATGACCCTTGTAGGTTTAGCGCTTCTTTTTATTATAATAATAATAGTGTGAAATGTAATGCACAACATGTTATTGATATGTGGATAAAATCAAACGGTAGATATAGTGTTGCAGTGTATAAGATGTTGTAAGATAACCTTAGTATTTATAATTAGGTAGCCTCAGACGGGATTTTTAAGGGATTTTTTTTTTTTTTTTTTTTAATTCCAACTTTTCGTTCTTCGCTCATAACGCAAGAAGCCTCATCCGATATGCTTCTAATTTTCCAGGCTTGTGTAGTGTAACTAGAGCCAGAGTAATGGAACAATAAACAAGTGCACGTCGTTACCGAGTAAAGATCAAGGCTAAGGACTCTTCAACCACTGATGCTTCCAAGCTGGCCCTTGCTACTACCTTTAAAAGCAATTTGCAGTTGAAATTCTCAGGAATTTCCACTCTTCATGAAGCCTTCCTTGTCACATTCATCAATGATGAGGAAGCAGAAAAAGTACTCTCACCACCTGCTATCACGACCCTTGATGATCAAGGCTTTGTTCTCTCAACATCGCCATTTATGAGAGCAAAACGATCGGTGTTTATGAAGCGCCTTGACAAACTCATCACCTCCATGACTACCGACGAAATCAAGCAATCAATTGAAGATCTCAACGATTGGGCTGAACTAGAAGCTGTAATCAAGATCCCCAATGCCTCATCAATGCTGAAAATCACGTTTATCGACGTGAACATGGCTGCCAGAGCTCTCTCTGATTGTCTAGCTGTCTCATACTACTACATCAACCCTGGTCAACTTGAACCTGAACGTTTCAAGCAAATTTCACCTTGCTGGACATGCTTTTCCTACAGTCATTCTACCATCGATTGTCACGTCAAGAACAAGAAAATATGTTCCACTTGTGGGTCTGAAGGTCACGACTTTCGTTCCTGCACCTCCACTACTGCACCTACCTGCATCAACTGTAAAAGTGATCATCATACTCTGGCAGCCAAATGTCCTGTTCGAAAGGAGATCCTTTCCAAGAAATTAAAGGAAGACCTTAAGAAAACACCAGGCAACTCTCCAACTTATGCTGCAATAGCTAAACTCCAGTCTACTACCACCAAGATCCTGCAAGCCACTCAGCAGCCGCCGCCGCCACCACCACCACCACCCACCTCGCCTCTGCCTGACGACATCTCCACGAAGATTTATTACTGCATGATGTTTGCTCACATGAACAACGCAGCTAAACCAGGATCCTTCAACACATCGATAAACGAACTTCTTGCCCTCAACAACATGCCAGCATTCAACTTCCCAACAAGTCCTCCTTCAGCTGAGATTTTAAAGATAATTCCAAAGTCGTCAGTTTTGCTGCACCAGATGACTTGCAAGAATTGCTGCTTGAAGATGACACGTGTTCTAATACGGCCTCTACCAATGAGAGTTCACCTCCACCTCGCGCTACCACCAATACCAAGAACCAATCAGCTGCCTCCTCACCCGTGGAGATACAGCCAACTCCCACCAATGAGAAGCATTCAACTACTACTGCCACGGACCAATCACCGACCTTGCCTTCCACCGCCTCTGCTGCCTCCACCGCCTCTGCTGCCTCCACCGCCTCTGCTGCCACGTACAAATCTCCACTCTCTAGTCTTCGATTCTACACAACTCGTCAGTTTAATGACCAAATGTTTGCTTCTGAACTTCACCAGCGACTTAAAGATGGGACTGCCAAGTTCGTCTGTACTGACGTTAGCTTTCCCTTCCATGTAGTACTCATCGCCCTCGCCAACCATAAAAGCGACTATCAATTTCAGGTGGATCACCTCACACGTAAGCAGTACAACTCAATTGAAAACGGAAAAATGATTAATTGAAGACTCAACACTTGACTACTGACCTTCCCTGCCTGCCTGCCTGCCTCTGCCATCACCGCACCTTTCTAGGTGCCACTCTGCTGTTCCTGATTACTCGCCATCAAGACCTGCAGTACGTCAGTACCACTTGCTCCACAGTGGTTGGGCCACTGATCTTCACATCCTCCTCTCCTCCACCATCCCATCCTTTTCCAGCATTTCCATCCTTCCCCTTCCTTCTTCCTTCCCCATCTCGTCGATTCTTCGGCCATATCGATTCGTTTCGATTCGGTTTTTTATACTGACTCAACCTGTTGAAACAACTTCCTTCATTCTGGCATAGCTCGAGGCCTGGTCACAGACCGGGCGAGGCCTGGTCACAGACCGGGCGAGGCCTGGTCACAGACCGGGCGAGGCCTGGTCACAGACCGGGCGAGGCCTGGTCACAGACCGGGCGAGGCCTGGTCACAGACCGGGCGAGGCCTGGTCACAGACCGGGCGAGGCCTGGTCACAGACCGGGCCACGGGAGCGGTATCCCCAGAAACACTCCAGGTATACAGCTTCAACAATCATAAAAGCTGCCTCTTAATTCACCGACGACAATGAAATTCAGGTGGGTATGTGTAGAGTTGATCATTTTATATATATAATACAGAAAAAGTCTTTCTCACTCTCGTGCGTCGTCACGAACAATGCAGAGCTTTATGACCCTTATGGATTTAGCGCTTAGTTATGATAATAACAGACATTAGGAGAAATTCTCTGAGGCAAGGCAGGTGTCACTGAAACCTGTTTTGCTTCAGAGAATTTCCCCTCTTATCTGTTGCTGTCTTGCAACATTGCATAGCTCCTGACAACGCACGAGAGTACGAAAGATCTAGAGCTAAAGATTTCCATCTCCAAGTGGCTTGTTCTTCATTGTTAAGACAGCCTGTCTACGGTTGCATTACATGTAATATGTACAAAAAAAAAATTCGCCGTTTCCTCATTGGAACGTCTTCAGTGTTTAATGCCTGACGCAGCTGAAGGACTTGAAAGTACACGTTAAATTTTGTTTGTGTGAGGGGAAATTCATCAATATTAAAAAAATGCTTAAGGAAACTTTGGATAATTGTTAACTGCCATAACTGGAGGATTACTCTTCTGATCGGCTTCAAACTGTCACCACTCGTGTGGCTTACTGAACGCAATGTTCGCCTCTTATTGACAATAAGTTTATTATTAAGTAAGTGGAAATTTGAAATATTCCTGAAATTGATACAAAGTTTGGAATCATTCGAATCTGATAGTTTACTCGAATGCCTTTTCTGATCGTCTTCAAACTCTCTCCGTTTGTGGATTTTATTACAGAAGGTTTGATGCTGAGTTTGAGCTGTGATGGTTTCAATTTGACAAATTTACTAAGTCCTTATTCCAGTGTAATAACCAAAGAATGTTGCTGATACGAAGTATTTTTTTTATTGAAAAAAAAAATCTTGAAACATAAAAGTTTTTTAAATAAGTGTAGATAATTTTTGACTGAATATAAACGTAAAAAAAACCTGCGATTTTTTTTTTTTTTTTTTTTTTTTTTATGAAGTTTTTGTGTGTATCAAAGATAGACTTGCTTATTTTCGGAACATTCTGGGTAAACTTTTTTTTCTGTCTTAAGCATTTTTTTTCTTTTTTTTTTCTTATTTGATAAGCTTCAAACTTTCATTACTGGTGTAATGTATATAGAGCTAGGTTTTTTGGAATATTTGCTGGTGTTTAAGGCCTGTGAACAATGATACATAGGGTATTTGTATATAGTTTGTGTGATAACTGGAGAAAGTCGCCACCTGAGTTTGCATCAAGATTTCAAGCCTCGTATATAGTACTTCCAATCTCGAAAATGTTTTTTTTTCTATTGTATTATTTGGCCTTGATGCTCGTGAGAGGCTCTTGATCTTGAAGGGACAATTCTTCTCAAGTGAATCGACTCTGAATATCTTCCATTTCACAATTGCTATATAATCCCAATTAGTTTATCGCTATTGGCTGACTCGTAGATAACTGAATAATGTATTTAGAGGTCAACTTTAAAAACTTGATGCCGATGTATTGTCCTCGAAGACAATACATCAATACATCACTTGGTGTCTGTGAATGCCTTTTCTGATCGTAAACAATTTAGTGTTGGGTTTTATTCTGTTATTATAGTTTTAATAGGAGTAATGTACTTCAATGTGCCTGTGATTCGTGTGCCTTAACTAGACACCATTGCTAAAATAAATTAGGTTCCCTAAGGAATTTGGAAAATATAAACGACGCTGCTTTTGTGATTACCTTTGAGTGTCGCATAATATTAGATTCAACTCTTTTTGTGCTGATAACTTGACAATGCATCTTGAGTGATTCAGCTTTGTGTTTACGTATTTTACGATATTGGTGTCTTTGAAAGTTTGAATTAGTTTGGTTTGTCTCTGGCCTAAATTACGTATTTATTGAAGACATTCGGATATTAGAATCTGATTGGTTACTTGAAAATGTTAATTCTTCAACATTAATATTTAACTGCATTACAGACCTGTGTAACACTTCAGACCATTCCAATTGTTTGCAATGATGCACAACAGACTGGGCTTTTTGGAATTGGGGGATAACTTTCTCGGATACCTACATGAGCGAAATTCATCTAGTTTATTATGTATTCATACCCAATAACCCGCACAAAGGAAAGAGGAGCTCTTTTCTGTCATGTTAGAGATCAGTCATCCTATTGACTGGTCTTCTTCTAAAACTGTCTACCCTACTTCTAACTTTCACAGTCGCCGTCTGCTTGAATCCTCCCTTGTACACAACTTTCCTTGTATGAATCTTAGTCGTGGCTTTCTCTGTAGATGTCTTCCTTTCCCATTACAGTGTAAAATGTTCCAAACTTCAGAACACCCGTGACTTAACCTGATGCCTTTTTCCCCTTCTACCTCTTCCCCTTTCCTCTTTCTCCTTTGGGTTTTCTTTCTTCAGCCTTGGGAGTTTGGTCCATTATTATCCCCCCCCCTCTGCGTTCTTGTTTCTACCCTTTGTGGGCCCCTAGTTCCCTGCCTCTACCACTACCTCTCTTCTTCCTTTAATACTACCTCTCTTATCCCGTCCCTGTCTGCTGGCCTATATATACTCCCTCCTTTTTGTTTGTGTGACTTTGTAAATGGTCCAAGTCGGACCGAAACGTCGTAAGCTCCTCTCTCCTGTGTGCGGGTTATTTGTGTATTGTTCCAGTCACGGCATTGTGCCTTTTTGTTATTTAAGGACGCCGCAGGTAAGCGTCTTATTCTTTCCAACGTTTTTAATGTTCTTCCTTTTAAATCCCTTTCTTTCTTATGAGGCTGATCTTATTGCTTCCAGGCGTCATAAGAATCAGCTTCGCTTTCTAAGTGAATGTCTTGGTGAACAAGTTTTGCTTCCCTTTCTTCTCCCATTTCCTGAAACCCAACTCACTGGGCACTCCCTTTCCTGATCATGCCCGTCTCCTACTTCAACAGCTCATTCTCTCTACTAAGTCTCAGGTTGAAGATGCCTTATTTACTCTCCGTCAACGTCAACGTGCTCTCTCTGCTTCTCTTCCACAAGATCTCTGTGACCTCACTACCATTGCTTTTGACACTGCTCTCCTGAATTCACAAATTTATTCTTCTAACCTACAGAATAAACTTCAACCTGTAAGATGCTTAGTCTTGACGCTGTGTCCCTCTTCACTAATGTCCCTCTTGATGATGTTCTTAATTATCTCAGAGAGAAGGTCAATGAAGGGTTACTTCATCTCCCTATACCTACTGATGTCTTTCTTGATTTTATTCGACTTTGTGTGGACTCGATTTTTTTTCCTTCCAAGGCAAATAATATTCTCAAATCTTCAGTGTCGCTATGGACTCTCCTCTATCTCCTGTTCTTGCGAATCTTTACATGGAATACTTCGAGACTGTTCTTCTTCCTACTATTGGTGTGCCTTCTTCACTCTGGCTCCGCTATGTAGATGACATCTTTGCTCTTTGGCCTCATGACTCCAGTCTCTTCCAACTATTTCTTGATGCTTTTAATAATCTTGCTCCTTCCATTAAGTTTAAAGCTGATTGGGAATCGAATTCCTTGCTTCCCTTCCTTGATGTTCATGTCCACCGCTCAGATACAGGTTCTGTTTTTTCCGTGTACCGCAAGCCTATGCACAGTGGCATGTACATTCACTACTTTTCTTATGATTCCTCGGTCAAGAAAAGTGTTCTTATCTCCCTCTTTCTCCGTGCTCTCCGCATTTGTGATACTCAGTTCCTTGAAGCATAAATTTCCACTCTTCGTAATTCATTTTCCCGTCTTGGCTACCCTTCCCATTTCATACACTCTGCCTTCTCACGTGCTAAACGGACTTTCTTCTCTCCCAAACACTCTACTGGGAACTCTCCTGTCCTCTGCCTCCCTCTATAGATGCTCCTGGTGTCTACTCTATTTCTTGTTTCTCTTGTCCTCTTCAGTACTTTGGTGAAACTGGCCGTTCTCTTTCTGACAGAATTAGGGAGCACAAAAGTAGTGTTAGGCTTGCCGACACCAGCAATGCTCTTTTTCTGTCATGTCAGAGATCAGTCATCCTATTGACTGGTCTTCTGCTAAAACTATCTACCATACTTTTAACTTTCACAGTCTGGTTGAATCCTCTCTTATACACAACTTTCCCTCTATGAATATTGGTCGTGGTTTTGTCTCTGTAGATGCCTTCCTTTCCCATTACATTGTAAAATGCTCCAAACTTCAGACCACACGTGACTTAACCTGATTCCTTTTTCTCTTTCTACCTCTTCTCCTTTCATCTTTCCTCTTTCTCCTTCGGGGTTTCTTTCTTCTGTCTTGGGTGTTTGGCCCATTATTATTTTCCCTCCCTCTGTGTTCTTGTTCCTACCCTTTGTGGGCCCCTAGCTCCCTTGCAGTGCTCCTCTTTCTTAGTCTTTGACTGACTCCACTACCACCTCTACCACTACCTCTCTTCTTCCTTTCCTACTACCTCTTTTGTCCCGTCCCTGTCTGCTGGCCTATATTTACTCCCTCCTCCTCTCCTTTTTGTTAGTGTGACTTTGTAAATGGTTCAAGTTGGACCGAAACGTCGTAAGCTCCTCTCTCCTATGTGCGGGTTATTTGTGTATTGTTTCAGTCACGGTATTGTGCCTTTTTGTTATTTATGTATTCGTATTAATATGTTGTATACATACTTATTTGAATTTGACAAAAATACACTTCATTAGAACATACATATACAGATGTCCTTAAATTTTTTAATACTGGGCCAATATGTGCTTTACACCCGGCTGTTTTATTTAAAATTTTCAGCATTAAGTGTGATGAAGCTATATATATTTTGTCTACGGTAAAAGACTTTATAATTTATATAACCTTTCCTAAAGAATAAAAAAATAAAATAGTGACTGGAACAATACATAAATAACCCGCACTTAGGAGATTGAAACTTATGACGTTTCGGTCCGACTTAGGACCTTCAAGTCACATAGAGAAGTGAGAATGGTTGATAATGAGGATCAGTCCCTCAACCTGGAGTCAATGTAATCAGTATAGAAGCTGTTCTTCGCACATATGCTGTTTTCTTATCATAATGGACTGATTATATCCACTTCAGGCGGAGGGACTGATTACCTCAAACTCCTATTGTTCTTCAACCTTTCGTCTTTGTTTTGGACTCATGAAGCGTTTCGACAGTAAAGATACCCAAGTGTTGCACGTGTCTAATTTATCAAGTGAAGTACTGTTTACAGTGTTATGGCAGTGGCAGGTCCTACACAGGGTTAGATCTTTATCTAAGGTTCGGTGTTCTCGCTCGTATTAGACTCTACTCTCTTAAAAAGTCGACTATTGCAGCCACCACCGGCGTTCGGGCCGCAGCCGGAGCAGATAATACATTCTCCAGGAACGAAGTCCAGACGCAGGTCTTTGCCAGATGGTGACCTGTCAGTGGCTTCCGAAGGAGTGCCGGAGTTTGTCACGTGGAGTACCATTTGCAGCTCTATTTCGAGGGCAGTCCCTTGAAAAGGACACGGTGATTCTTCTGCAGCCCGTGGTGTAGCAGTTAGCTACAATCGTCGTAGATGCCCTGTAGCTGGAGCACAGAACATCTTAGTTCAAGTAGTGTCTTTGGTCTGGTGTGTACGATGATGCGAGTCTTCTCCAACTCAATAGACTCGTTTGCTATCTTCCCCACTCACACAGAGCTCGTAGGGAGTAGAAGAGGTGCTGGAGCAGGAGTCAGGGGTATATCTGGTATATCAGGACCGGTGTTCTCTCTGGCATAAGGCTCTCAACTCCCAAAGCTCTGATTCATTTAAAAGATTCCTGGCACAAGGGGCCGCAGCCCGAGTGACAAAGAAGGCTCATAGGATGTCTGATCCCTGTAGCTAAAAGTTAAGGAGGGTGGGGACAGAATATATGCAAGAGGGTGCGGGGGAATTGATCGACAGAAAAGGAGGAAATTGTGTTGTTAGTGTGCAGCGAAGAAGTAGTAGCAGTAATAATGGAGGTGGTGTATATGAATAAACACACAAGAGTACTGCAGGAGAGCTTCTGACCCACAGGGTAGGACAAAATTTCCTGCGGTACAAACAAAAAACATAGGACGGAACCCATCTAAGCAGAAGATAAGAAAGGCAATGAAAATATAGGAATGGTGAAGAGGTAAGGAAAGGAGGAGATGAAGGTCAGGTCAGGTCACGAGTGTTTTGAAGTTTAGATCACTTGACAATGTAATGATAAAGGAAGGCATCTATATAGTGAAGGCCTAGACTATGTATAATGGCTGCTTCAACAAGAAGTGTTAGAAAGTCACTTATGGTTAAACATGAAACGTTTAACCATGAGTGACGAAACGTTTCCTTTAATAAATGTCATGGACTGTACGTAAGTGTTATTTTCCACATCTGGTCGGTATCAGCATTGCTAGTGCCTTGCCGACACTAACAATACCCTTTTCGCTTATGTTAGACATTATTGTCATTATCTTAACTGGTCCTCTGCCAAAACTGTCTACCTTTCTAGCCTTCACAGACGCCATCTTGTTGAAGAATCACATTCCAAACATGAATCTTAGCCTAGTCCAGGTTCTCTGTAACTGCCACACTTTCTCATTACATTGTCAAATGCTCTAAACTTCAGAAAACTCGTTACTTAATCTGGCCTTTGTCTTTACTAACCCTTTTCACCATTTCTGTATTTTTCGTCTTGTCTTCTGATTAGGTGACTTCCGTCAAACGTTGTCATACTCGTAAATATGTATCCTAGTGCGGATTATTTGTAAATAATCTTACCTAATGTTACACAGCCTAACCATACAGTTTTACGACTGGTCTAGGTTATGATAGGGTTGGTTGGGTTTTGGGAAAAAGTACATAATGGCTGCATATTATTATGCACGTTTTACAGAATAAGGTATTCATGCCAGTGACTAACAAGCAAATTACAGCCTTGGAAAACAAGGATGGACACAAGTTTTGTTAATGAGATAATCTTAGTTATTGTGTATATAAATTGCTAAATTTATCCGTGGTGGTAATACCGACTTAAATTTTAATGTTTGGCCACAATTGTTTGATGATGCGTTGCCGACTTCACTGGAGTACCAGGTAGTGACAGTGCTGGAGTACCAGGTAGTGACAGTGCTGGAGAACCAGGTAGTGACAGTGCTGGAGTACCAGGTAGTGACAGTGCTGGAGTACCAGGTAGTGACAGTGCTGGAGTACCAGGTAGTGACAGTGCTGGAGTACCAGGTAGTGCAGTGCGGACGGAGTGACAGTGCTGGAGTACCAGGTAGTGACAGTGCTGGAGTACCAGGTAGTGACAGTGCTGGAGACCAGGTGTACAGTGTGAGTACAGGAGTGACAGTGCTGGAGTACCAGGTAGTGACAGTGCTGGAGTACCAGGTAGTGACAGTGCTGGAGTACCAGGTAGTGACAGTGCTGGAGTACCAGGTAGTGACAGTGCTGGAGTACCAGGTAGTGACAGTGCTGGAGTACCAGGTAGTGACAGTGCTGGAGTACCAGGTAGTGACAGTGCTGGAGTACCAGGTAGTGACAGTGCTGGAGTACCAGGTAGTGACAGTGCTGGAGTACCAGGTAGTGACAGTGCTGGAGTACCAGGTAGTGACAGTGCTGGTAAGGAGTGTGGACAGTGCTGGAGCACCAGGTAGTGACAGTGCTGGAGTACCAGGTAGTGACAGTGCTGGAGTACCAGGTAGTGACGGTGCTGGAGTACCAGGTAGTGACGGTGCTGGAGTACCAGGTAGTGACGGTGCTGGAGTACCAGGTAGTGACGGTGCTGGAGTACCAGGTAGTGACGGTGCTGGAGTACCAGGTAGTGACGGTGCTGGAGTACCAGGTAGTGACGGTGCTGGAGTACCAGGTAGTGACGAGTGCTGGAGTACCAGGTAGTGACGGTGCTGGAGTACCAGGTAGTGACGGTGCTGGAGTACCAGGTAGTGACGGTGCTGGAGTACCAGGTAGTGACGGTGCTGGAGTACCAGGTAGTGACGGTGCTGGAGTACCAGGTAGTGACGGTGCTGGAGTACCAGGTAGTGACGGTGCTGGAGTACCAGGTAGTGACGGTGCTGGAGTACCAGGTAGTGACGGTGCTGGAGTACCAGGTAGTGACGGTGCTGGAGTACCAGGTAGTGACGGTGCTGGAGTACCAGGTAGTGACAGGTGCTGGAGTACCAGGTAGTGACGGTGCTGGAGTACCAGGTAGTGACGGTGCTGGAGACCAGGTAGTGACGGTGCTGGAGACCAGGTAGTGACAGGGGCTGGAGCACCAGGTAGTGACGGTGCTGGAGCACCAGGTAGTGACGGTGCTGGAGCACCAGGTAGTGACGGTGCTGGAGCACCAGGTAGTGACGGTGCTGGAGCACCAGGTAGTGACGGTGCTGGAGCACCAGGTAGTGACGGTGCTGGAGCACCAGGTAGTGACGGTGCTGGAGCACCAGGTAGTGACGGTGCTGGAGCACCAGGTAGTGACGGTGCTGGAGCACCAGGTAGTGACGGTGCTGGAGCACCAGGTAGTGACGGTGCTGGAGCACCAGGTAGTGACGGTGCTGGAGCACCAGGTAGTGACAGGTGCTGGAGCACCAGGTAGTGACGGTGCTGGAGCACCAGGTAGTGACGGTGCTGGAGCACCAGGTAGTGACGGTGCTGGAGCACCAGGTAGTGACGGTGCTGGAGCACCAGGTAGTGACGGTGCTGGAGCACCAGGTAGTGACGGTGCTGGAGCACCAGGTAGTGACGGTGCTGGAGCACCAGGTAGTGACGGTGCTGGAGCACCAGGTAGTGACGGTGCTGGAGCACCAGGTAGTGACGGTGCTGGAGCACCAGGTAGTGACGGTGCTGGAGCACCAGGTAGTGACGGTGCTGGAGCACCAGGTAGTGACGGTGCTGGAGCACCAGGTAGTGACGGTGCTGGAGCACCAGGTAGTGACGGTGCTGGAGCACCAGGTAGTGACGGTGCTGGAGCACCAGGTAGTGACGGTGCTGGAGCACCAGGTAGTGACGGTGCTGGAGCACCAGGTAGTGACGGTGCTGGAGCACCAGGTAGTGACGGTGCTGGAGCACCAGGTAGTGACGAGTGCTGGAGCACCAGGTAGTGACAGGTGCTGGAGCACCAGGTAGTGACGGTGCTGGAGCACCAGGTAGTGACGGTGCTGGAGCACCAGGTAGTGACGGTGCTGGAGCACCAGGTAGTGACGGTGCTGGAGCACCAGGTAGTGACGGTCTGGAGCACCAGGTAGTGACGTGCTGGAGCACCAGGTAGTGACGGTGCTGGAGCACCAGGTAGTGACGGTGCTGGAGCACCAGGTAGTGACGGTGCTGGAGCACCAGGTAGTGACGGTGCTGGAGCACCAGGTAGTGACGGTGCTGGAGCACCAGGTAGTGACGGTGCTGGAGCACCAGGTAGTGACGGTGCTGGAGCACCAGGTAGTGACGGTGCTGGAGCACCAGGTAGTGACGGTGCTGGAGCACCAGGTAGTGACGGTGCTGGAGCACCAGGTAGTGACGGTGCTGGAGACCAGGTAGTGACGGTGCTGGAGCACCAGGTAGTGACGGTGCTGGAGCACCAGGTAGTGACGGTGCTGGAGCACCAGGTAGTGACGGTGCTGGAGCACCAGGTAGTGACGGTGCTGGAGCACCAGGTAGTGACGGTGCTGGAGCACCAGGTAGTGACGGTGCTGGAGCACCAGGTAGTGACGGTGCTGGAGCACCAGGTAGTGACGGTGCTGGAGCACCAGGTAGTGACGGTGCTGGAGCACCAGGTAGTGACGGTGCTGGAGCACCAGGTAGTGACGGTGCTGGAGCACCAGGTAGTGACGGTGCTGGAGCACCAGGTAGTGACGGTGCTGGAGCACCAGGTAGTGACGGTGCTGGAGCACCAGGTAGTGACGGTGCTGGGCACCAGGTAGTGACGTGCTGGAGCACCAGGTAGTGACGGTGCTGGAGCACCAGGTAGTGACGGTGCTGGAGCACCAGGTAGTGACGGTGCTGGAGCACCAGGTAGTGACGGTGCTGGAGCACCAGGTAGTGACGGTGCAGGAGCACACAGGTAGTGACGGTGCTGGGCACCAGGTAGTGACGGTGCTGGAGCACCAGGTAGTGACGGTGCTGGCAGACCTAGGTAGTGACGGTGCTGGAGCACCAGGTAGTGACGGTGCTGGAGCACCAGGTAGTGACGGTGCTGGAGCACCAGGTAGTGACGGTGCTGGAGCACCAGGTAGTGACGGTGCTGGAGCACCAGGTAGTGACGGTGCTGGAGCACCAGGTAGTGACGGTGCTGGAGCACCAGGTAGTGACGGTGCTGGAGCACCAGGTAGTGACGTGCTGGGCACAGGGTACGTGCTGGAGCACCAGGTAGTGACGGTGCTGGAGCACCAGGTAGTGACGTGCTGGAGCACCAGGTAGTGACGGTGCTGGAGCACCAGGTAGTGACGGTGCTGGAGCACCAGGTAGTGACGTGCTGGAGCACCAGGTAGTGACGGTGCTGGAGCACCAGGTAGTGACGGTGCTGGAGCACCAGGTAGTGACGGTGCTGGAGCACCAGGTAGTGACGGTGCTGGAGCACCAGGTAGTGACGGTGCTGGAGCACCAGGTAGTGACGGTGCTGGAGCACCAGGTAATGACGGTGCTGGAACACCAGGTAATGACGGTGCTGGAACACCAGGTAATGACGGTGCTGGAGCACCAGGTAATGACGGTGCTGAACACCAGGATGCGACCAAGGTTGGAGATGACGGTGCTGGAGCACCAGGTAATGACGGTGCTGGAGCACCAGGTAATGACAGTGCTGGAGCACCAGGTAATGACAGTGCTGGAGCACCAGGTAATGACAGTGCTGGAGCACCAGGTAATGACAGTGCTGGAGCACCAGGTAATGACAGTGCTGGAGCACCAGGTAATGACAGTGCTGGTGGGGCAAAAAAATCAAAAGTGAATGACTTAAGATTTGAGGTCAGTACCCAGGGAAGAATTATGGACAGCCATTAGTCAGTTGTAATAGTGGATGGTATTGGAATAACGCAAAGTTGTAGTTAAGTGACGGTTCGCTTGCTCAGTGTGTTTTAAGTCTGCAGGACAACATAGAACATAGCTAGTAGAACAATTTACAGGCTGCAGGGCAACATAGAACATAGCTAGTAGAACAATTTACAGGCTGCAGGGCAACATAGAACATAGCTAGTAGAACAATTTACAGGCTGCAGGGCAACATAGAACATAGCTAGTAGAACAATTTACAGGCTGCAGGGCAACATAGAACATAGCTAGTAGAACAATTTACAGGCTGCAGGGCAACATAGAACATAGCTAGTAGAACAACTTACAGGCTGCAGGGCAACATACAAGTTAACCCGAGAAAATAACCAAATACTTGAGAAAATGAATTTTTTGATAAATGAAATACACATCAATCTTCATCATTATTTGTAGAAAGTGCCATAAATTAAAAAAAAAACTGGTACCTTAAAAAATTCCATGCAGTGGTTGGGAAGAGATTTACATATTAGAAACCGCAAGAAGCTGGTCAGGTACTGACTTTAGGTGCCTGTCCAGTGCCTTCTTGAAGACAACCAGCATAAATACGAAGCTCAAACTGTTAAGAATAATGTGTGTCCATCATGGGAAGTTCTTTAATTATCAGGTGAACTTCGATGGTTCAAAACTCTAAATAAAAGAAGGGGAAAAATTAAAGGTAAATAGTATGTAGCTGCTGTCATCATGGTATGTAGCTGCTGTCATCATGGTATGTAGCTGCTGTCATCATGGTATGTAGCTGCTGTCATCATGGTATGTAGCTGCTGTCATCATGGTATGTAGCTGCTGTCATCATGGTATGTAGCTGCTGTCATCATGGTATGTAGCTGCTGTCATCATGGTATGTAGCTGCTGTCATCATGGTATGTAGCTGCTGTCATCATGGTATGTAGCTGCTGTCATCATGGTATGTAGCTGCTGTCATCATGGTATGTAGCTGCTGTCATCATGGTATGTAGCTGCTGTCATCATGGTATGTAGCTGCTGTCATCATGGTATGTAGCTGCTGTCATCATGGTATGTAGCAGCTGTCATCATGGTATGTAGCAGCTGTCATCATGGTATGTAGCAGCTGTCATCATGGTATGTAGCAGCTGTCATCATGGTATGTAGCAGCTGTCATCATGGTATGTAGCAGCTGTCATCATGGTATGTAGCAGCTGTCATCATGGTATGTAGCATGCTGTCATCATGGTATGTAGCAGCTGTCATCATGGTATGTAGCAGCTCTCATCATGGAATCATCATACATTTACACACAACTAAGACAGATTCCAGTTGAACAAAACCCTTGTTAATACAGATTCTGAACAATAATGCTGCAGAGAACTACCAACTAGCAGTTTACCTGGAGAGGATTTCGGGGGTCAACGCCCCCGCGGCTCGGTCTGAGACCAGGCCTCATGCTGGATCAGGGTCTGATAAACCAGGCTGTTACTGCCGGCCGCACGCAAACTGACGTACGAACTACAGCCCGGCTGGTCAGGTACTGACTTTAGGTGCCTGTCCAGTGCCTTCTCGAAGACAGCCAGGGGTCTATTGGTAATCCCCCTTATGTATGTTGGGAGGCAGTTGAACAGTCTTGGGCCCCGGACACTTATTGTGTTGTCTCTCAGTGTACTCGTGGCGCCCCTGCTTTTCATCGGGGGAATGTTGCATCTCCTGCCGAGTCTTTTGCTTACATAGGGAGTGATTGCTATTGCTATAACCATTACCACTACAACTACCACCACTATTTAACATGATGCGTCTCCATTGTAAACGACATAAATAATAGTTTTTTTTTTCATCTTTGAAATCTTAGACACTCAGGTCGGTTGATAGCAGCCTCAGCTCGCATACTGAGGGGTTCGTGGTTCGATCCCCAGCACGGTCGGAAGCTTTTAACATGTTTCCTTACACCTGCTGTCCTTGTTCATCTAAGAGTTAGTAGGTACCTGGTTGTCATTGACCGTGGCATCCCGGGGGAGGTAGTATACCTTAGACAGGACTGGAATTCGAAACGCGATTAGGTAGCATTACATCCTTTAGCCTCTAAAATTGATGTTAAAAAACGCTGTATACCTTTGATGGAACTCTTCAACAACTGTAGCTTGGCAATGATTGTGTGACTTTTATCATAGCCAACAGTGGTACTAGTGTGAACATCTTGTATGTTATTTGAGATGTCTAAAATATCATCAAGGTTCGCCAGTGACAAACTTAACTCCTCCAAATTTAAGGTAACAAGGTAGATATTTCCACTAGATTTACAAATATTCTCAGTTCAGAGTTTTGTCAACTTCTGTGATACAGGGGTTGAACAAAATAACATTAACATCTGCTGATTGAACTGTCAAATAACTGAATAATCAATTTAAATGTGTTACAGGTCCTTTTTTGTGCTGTCATCAAAGACGATAATGCACTAATTCACACCGTTAGAGATGTTCAAAATTATCGATCATCTGTGAGATCAATTGCAACTGCAAGTCAGGAACCGATTTCAGCAAGTTTTGCTTGAGTTATGGCTATTGTTCAAATGTTGTATGACTCGATTCTTCGACGAATTGGTGCTGTTTTAGCTGCAAATGGAGGACCAACTCCATAGTGAAACTAAAAGATGTTAAAAGATCAAGGTGTTCCTATTAATTTGTTCCAATTCCTGTGTTTCTTAGTCATTGAATAAGGTTGACATAGCAGTGTAATTAGTCATCAGTTGCAAAAATTTATTCTCCCATAGTTTCCTTCCCAACGGATGGTGAGTCAACTAGTTGCTGGAAGCACTGAACAATGTAGTTTCATTACAGTATTACAAAGAATTGAATGTACAAGTCGAGCGGTATTTCACCAGTCTTCTACTATCATAACTTGTTGAGCTGCAAAGCAAAATTTGTGTATTTTGCCAAACGTTGGCATATCAGGTTGTGAGACTACGCTTTCTTGTCTTAGCATTGGGCACACACGTCTCACTCATGGGTATCTCATGGAGAGGCGCCCAGTTTCACTCTGTGTGTATTGTCAGGTTTCAGTTTGCCATATTCTGTTGGAGTGTCCAGTCTATCAGCCAGCACGCGGAATTAACCTTCGACGTCGTCACCGCTCTAACACCTTACTTTATCTTCCCTCCTCACTGACTTCCCTCCTACTTTATCTTCCCTCCTCACTGACTTCCTCCTACTTATTTCCCTCCTCACTGACGGTCCCACCTTACTTTATCTTCCCTCCTCACTGACTCCCCCTCCACTGACGCCCACCTCTTTATCTTCCCTCCTACGGTCCATTCTTATACTTCCCCCTTCACTTATCTTCCCTCCCGCCCACCTTACTTCTTCCCTCCTCACTGTATCTTCCCTCCTCACTGTATCTTCCCTCCTCACTGTATGTTCCCTCCTCACTGACGGTCCCACCTTACTTTATCTTCCCTCCTCACTGTATCTTCCCCTCACTGCGCCCACCTTCTTTTCTTCCCTCCTCACTGCGTCCCCCTTACTTTATCTTCCCTCCTCACTGTATCTTCCCTCCTCACTGAGCCCCCCTTTATCTTCCCTCCTCACTGTACTTCCCACCTACTTTATCTTCCCTCCTTACTTTATCTTCCCTCCTCACTGACGGCCCCACCTTCTTTATCTTCCTCCCTGACGGCCCACCTTACTTTATCTTCCCTCCTCACTGTACCTTCTTTCCTTCCCCTCACTGAGTCTTCCCTCCTCACTGTATCTTCCCTCCTCACTGTATCTTCCTCCTCCTACTGTATCTTCCTCCTCACTGACGGTCCCACCTTACTTTATCTTCCCTCCTCACTGTATCTTCCCCACCTTACTTTATCTTCCCTCCTCCCCTACTTTATCTTCCCTCCTCCTGACGGTCCCACCTTACTTTATCTTCCCTCCTCCTACTCCCCACTTCTTACTTTATCTTCCCTCCTCCTGACGGTCCCACCT
The DNA here is from genome assembly GCA_009830355.1 of Cherax destructor. Taxonomy (NCBI): domain Eukaryota; kingdom Metazoa; phylum Arthropoda; class Malacostraca; order Decapoda; family Parastacidae; genus Cherax; species Cherax destructor. The sequence goes on along the minus strand of WNWK01015820.1, from coordinate 15,305 downwards.
TACTTTATCTTCCCTCCCTGAGCCCACCTTACTTTATCTTCCTCTCCTCACTGACGGCCCACCTTACTTTATCTTCCCTCCTCACTGTAGGTCCCTTCTACTCTCCCACCTCTTAGTCCACCTTACTTTATCTTCCCTCCTCACTGACCGCCCACCTTACTTTATCTTCCTCCCACTTTTTCTTCCCTCCTCACTGACGGCCCACCTTACTTTATCTTCCCTCCTCTACTGATCTCCCTCTCACTGAGTCCCTCCACTTTTCTTCCCTCTCACTGTACTCCTCCTACTCCCTTACTTTATCTTCCTCCTCACTGATTTCCCTCCTCGTACGTCCACTTACTTTATCTTCCCTCCTCACTGTACGTTCCCCTTCCTCACTTGACGGTCCCTACGCCCACCTATTTATCTTCTCTCCTCCCACTTATACTTCCCTCGCTCACTTACTTTCCCCCCTTACGTCCCCTTATCTTCCCTCCTCACTGACTCCCTCACTACTTCCCTCCTTCACTGACGGTCCCACCTACTTTATCTTCCCTCCTCTGACGGTCACCTTCTTTATCTTCCCTCCTCACTGATTCCCACCTTACTTTATCTTCCCCTACTTTATCTTCCCTCCTCCTGACGGTCCCCCTTCTTTATCTTCCCTCCTCACTGACGGCCCCACCTTACTTTATCTTCCCTCCTCACTGGCTCCACCTTACTATCTCCCCCTACTTTTCTCCCCCTTCTTCATTTATCTTCCCTCCTCGCTGACGGTCCCACCTTACTTTATCTTCCTCCTCGCTGACGTCCCCTTCTTATCTTCCCGTCCCCACGGTCCACTTCTCTCTTCTTCCTCCTACTGACGGTCCCACCTTACTTTATCTTCCCTCCTCACTGACGGTCCCACCTTTGACACAAACTCGATCTTTGACTTTGTGACAACAACAGATTTATTACACAACCTTTGATTATACTTCCTTTAGCACTCTTCACTGACCTTACAACCTCTACCCTGCAGGGCTGTATGACCTTGGTGGTTTAGCACTTAGTTTTGATTATAATAATCAGCCTCCAGTAACACTTGATTACTAAGCTCTGGTTGCTCCAGCTTGATAAGGCGACTTCTATCCAGGCGGATGTGTCGGATAAAATAATTTGCAATAGTTAATGCACATTGATTATGATATTTATGTCTTGATGGTAGAGCAAGATGATTAATATAAATTTCCTTGTTTTAATTCACAGGTAAGTGTGGATCACTGGTCATCGTGGGACAACTCTCGCACCGCATGACAGGTATGTCTATATTCCTACTTTAAATACAACTAACCAATGAGCACAAGGTTGCTAACTTCGTCAGGATTGGGTTTTATCCAACACTTAGGAAGTTTGGGCGTTGGTGTTGCTTCATTGCCCCTTGTATTGTGAGACTTGTGTTAAATGCAGTAATGTTGTCAGACAACTCAGGTGATCATGAGTTGTTGATAATTAATTAGAACTAGGTAGTTGTCACCTGATGTATTAATTTTCTGAGACTTGTCATTTCATAATGCTCAGTCAATTCCATGCAGCCCGTTGTGCGGAACCACCTGAAAGCAACGTTGTGGGGAATTATTCGTGCGGAACCTCATGTCGTTGAACCTGAGTAATGTCGTATGGGGGAACCTGGCATTAACATAGTGCTCAGTCTGGTACGAACCTGGCACTGTCGTGGCGGGAACCTGGCACTGTCGTGGCGGGAACCTGGCACTGTCGTGGCGGGAACCTGGCACTGTCGTGGCGGGAACCTGGCACTGTCGTGGCGGGAACCTGGCACTGTCGTGGCGGGAACCTGGCACTGTCGTGGCGGGAACCTGGCACTGTCGTGGCGGGAACCTGGCACTGTCGTGGCGGGAACCTGGCACTGTCGTGGCGGGAACCTGGCACTGTCGTGGCGGGAACCTGGCACTGTCGTGGCGGGAACCTGGCACTGTCGTGGCGGGAACCTGGCACTGTCGTGGCGACCTGGCACTGTCGTGGCGGGAACCTGGCACTGTCGTGGCGGGAACCTGGCACTGTCGTGGCGGGAACCTGGCACTGTCGTGGCGGAACCTGGCACTGTCGTGGCGGAACCTGGCACTGTCGTGGCGGGAACCTGGCACTGTCGTGGCGGGAACCTGGCACTGTCGTGGCGGGAACGCTGGCACTGTCGTGGCGGGAACCTGGCACTGTCGTGGCGGGAACCTGGCACTGTCGTGGCGGGAACCTGGCACTGTCGTGGCGGGAACCTGGCACTGTCGTGGCGGGAACCTGGCACTGTCGTGGCGGGAACCTGGCACTGTCGTGGCGGGACCTGGCACCTGTGTCGTGGCGGGAACCTGGCACTGTCGTGGCGGGAACCTGGCACTGTCGTGGAACCTGGCACGTGTGGGGAACCTGGCACTGTCGTGGCGGGAACCTGGCACGTCGTGGCGGGAACCTGGCACTGTCGGGGCGGGAACCTGGCATCGTTGTGGCGGTAACCTGGCACTGTTGGGGTGGGAATCTGGCACTGTTGGGCGGGAATCTGGCACTGTTGTGGCGGGAAGAAAATTGACATTTTTGACCTACGATGAAAATATCGAACATTGTTTTTTATGAGTATGACTTGTATAGATTTAATATTAATTTAAGTGATCACTGAGAACAGTGTAACAATAAGCAATGAATTTCTGTATTAACGGCCTATTTGATGGTTAAGTGGAAATGTTATTCAAGTCTTAGCTGACGTATTCCTGGGAAAATATTATTTTATTATTTTATTCGTAAATGCTTTTGTAAAGACGGGTATTCACTTCAGCTTTTATAGCCTAAAATCTAAATTGAATAGCCATTTGGAATTCTTTATGCACAAATAAAAGCATTTTTACGAATATTTTGAAATGAAAATTCAGCCACATTTCATCTACACTAAGAGCGATGTTGAGAAGTTTAAAAAATATTCGATTTTTAATTGTATGCTTCTAGTTAAGTAAAAAAATAGATCTAGTCGCAGAGGTTATCAATTAATGTTCATTAGCGTCGTACTTAATGAAGTTGTGGAATATCGTGTGGCTGGGCAAGTAACGTGGCTTTGCTGCTTCAAACTTCCTACATGGTCGCACTTACCAAAGTATTTTTATTTTCCCACCATCTTGATCCATCCTAAAGATAGAAGAAGCCTAATTTCAGTGGAAATTCCTCACATTTTTTAGCTGGTTTTCAATTTTTGCAGAAAATGTAGGAATGTGGAGAAGGAATATACTGGCATGCTCCATTTGTTTTATCGTGGTTGTTTTGCGTACGTTATACGCCTTGTTGGGGGTATGGAGATAGATGGGTTGCGTACGTGGAAGATGTGGTTTAACTGATATATATATATATATATATATATATATATATATATATATATATATATATATATATATATATATATATATATATATATCGTGCCGATTAGGTAAAACTGGTCAATTAGCAAGAACTCATCTAAAATTAAGTTCTTTCTAAAATTTTCTCTTATACGTTTAAAGATATATATTTTTTTTCATTTATGTTAATGTAAGAATTTATAATTTTGTACCAAGAGAAACTTTGAAAACCTACCTAACCTTATTACAACAAACACAATTTAATTTAGCCTAACCCAACTAAATATATTTTAGATACGTTAACATTAATTTAATAATAAACAAACACAATGAAATATATTTTTTCGTTATGTTCAGAATGATTTTGGCGAAATTATTGCATACACAAATTTTCACTTGTCTTATATGGCAAGGTGAGCGTTGCTATTTAAGCCAAAATCGCAAGTTTTACCTAATCGGCACGACATATATATATATATATATATATATATATATATATATATATATATATATATATTTCTTGATGTCCAAGAGGAGGCTAATTTACTGGAGGTTCCTTCATGGGCAAGCTTTGGTGCACGATATCCACACCTTGATGAGCAGGACGAATTTTCAAAACATGAATGTATTTGTTGAAACATTTCGCCTGCGGAGGACCCTGAAGGGTTAATTGCTCCAAAATATCATCACCGCAAGACACGAAATCACTCTGTAATATGGGAAAAATCATGAGCTTGTTCTGTATTCTGAACTGTGATGATGTACCGCTTTGAAGAGCGTGAAAGGATATATTTTGGCCAGTGTGTCGTAAAAAAGCTTTACCAATTCTTTGGTCAGAAAGATAATCAGTTGGAGATGTCAGTTGTACGGAAAAGAATTTAGTCCACTGCGTACTTTTAAACATGGTGTGTAAAGGAAGTGGATGTTGCATAGGTCGTTTTTGGGTAGAATGAGTAGACATCGAAGAACCGTCGTCAGTAAATGGTCTGGAACGTTTAGGCGTAGTACCGCAGGCGGCCCGTATTCGGTAAAGCCGGACACGTAGTTAAAGGCGTGCAAGAGGCAGAGGCACTAAAAGAAATGGGTGGAGCCTCAGGTGTTGACCGAAAGTGATACCGGCCTCTGAGGAGGATTAGTGGGCGTGCCAGGGTAAGGAGTGTGTGCTGCAGGGATCAGGGACCCCGGAGGAGACAACATGAACATGACATAAAATGACAGATCTTTCTTAAAAGTTGAGGGAGGGTGGTAAGAAGGACAACTTCGAGGAAAAACAAAAAGAAACCGTAATTCTGCCCCTAAAATCACGATCTGCTTCGGTGCGGCAGGCAGTGCTGACGCTCCATGTAAACCACACTCCACACTTTCCTGCGTATCAGGATTCTCAGCACACCAGGATGGCACCTCCTGAGCTGACTCAGCTAGGCTCAGCCAATAGATGTGGGCAACCAACAACACCTGTTGACTGCCACACAGGGAGTCATACCCCGTTTACTGTCTCCCCCTGATCCGAAAGCGGAATAAGAGCTGAATTACTATGTGGAAATATTTCCCCAATAAGGAGGGGAAGGAAAAGGGTATTTATCTGGCATTTAGATTCGATCCGAGGAAGAAGACAATAGGTTGGTCTAATACTTTTGATCCCTACGCAGCGCCATGGGACCTCTTTCCCCTTAATTAGATAATTGTTATTGAACCACAGCATAGACAGATGTTAGCAACTAATGAGTTAGAAAACATTGAAAAAAAAAATGTATGAGAAGCATTTTGGGCTTTTAGTATATGGGTTTCCTGGGTATTACTAAGATTGAGAATTTAAAAGAGCGTGTTGAAGATTTGAGTGAACGGTATTTGCACTAGATCTTTAGAGCAAATTTGGGAGACGCAGGAGCCTAGTGAACGTGTTAATCAGGACACTCAAACCACGGTGTAGAACCATCAGAAGATATGTGATGAAGCCGTGATGTGTTATTCATTAATCTGGGGTTTAATTCTTTAAGGACCCGAATAACTTAAGAGAAAATGCCTTCGTAGAATATACAGTGTGAGTGTTCTCAGGGCTGATCTAGGATTTTATAAAACGAATTAGTATAATTATTTTCATTTTTGCATTTAAAAATTTATATTATAACTAATATTTTGCTTTCTGAGAAACCTCCTATCCTATGTGATGAAGACAGAGTACTAATATGTAATGCATCTGGTAATGCATTTTAAATTAGAGTAATTTTTGAAATAAAATTTTCAAAATATCTAAAAAGTACAGCTTTCGTAAAAACGTTGTTACGCATATTTTAATCAGTAACAGATAATTATTTATAATTAGCAGCCAAGAGGAAGAGTTACCACATAAAACTGATAGTGAACATTATTACAAGAAGCTCTTGCCTTTGTTTGCATTGATCTATTGATATATACAGTATTAGCGACTGAAAAACTCAAAATGTCTTAATGGCTGAAGGACGGAGGACGACCACCTCCTCCACCTCCCCCTCTCTCTCTCTTCTCTCTTTTTCCTCTCTCTTTTTTCCCTCTCTTCTCTCCTCTCTTCCTCTCTCCCCTCTCTCTCCCTCTCTCCTCTCTCCCTCTCTCCCCCTCTCTCTCCCCCCTCCCCTCTCTCCCACCTCTCTCTCTTCCCCCCTCTGTCTCTCTCTTCCCCCCTCTCTCTCCCTCCTCTCTCTCCTCCTCCTCTCTCTCTCTCCCTCCTCTCTCCCTCTCTCTCCCTCTCTCCCTCTCTCGCTCTCTCTCCCCTCTTTTTTTTAACAGGGTTTGACAAGGTTAGGTTAAGGATCCCTAGCTTTATTGACAAGCTATTTACAATTTAAGGATTCCTAATTTTATTGACAAGCTAAGAGCTGTTACCTACATCAGCTCATTTGAAAGCATTTTTATTGTTATGAAACATACAAGTAGAGAACAGGATGAAGTTGGAGCCATGTGTGGGCCAGCATTTTCATTTGATCAACTGACTTTATCTCGTTGATATCATAATGTTGTACGAATGTGTTCCAGACTCGAGTCATCCTGGGGATAAATGATCTCAGATGAAGTGATGTTCTGGAGAAGGGTACAACCTGAGTGAAGTTGTTGCTTTCTGCCCGTCTTGTGGTATAGAAGCTTGCTTCTCGCTGTCCACGAAGTGGAGCCAAGTGTGATACTTTGACAATGTTGGCCTTGTACATAACAGTAAGGCCGCCCACATCCCTCCTGTGTTGACGGCTCTGCTGAAATGACAGATCTATTCAGGATGTGTCCAGGCGAGAGATGAGACGTCTTGCTCTGTTCTCTACTCTGTCAAGCAGTCGCAGATGAGAGGGGGAAGGGGGCAGGCAAACCAAGAAAGTGGAGCATACTCAAGGTGTGAACGTACTTGTACCTCATACAGAATCTTGCAACCCCTACTGTCAAGTAGATGCGAGATACGTCGAAATGCTGTAAGCTTCCTGGCTGTCTTGTTTGCAAGATTTACAACGTGGTTCTTCATGGTCAGCTTGGAGTCAAATTTCACCCCAAGGATATCAACGTCTTCCCCAGGTACCAACACTTCCATTCATACTTGCTAATGCTCCGGCATTACCATCATGGTGCCTAGAGACCATCATCATTTGTGTTTTCTCAGGAGCAAATGTTACCTGCCATCGGTTTCCCCAACTGATATAGCTCTTAGCTGGTGATTGATGTAGCTTAGAGCAGCTGGCATTTCTTCTCTTGGATAAGTAAATGTCAGAGAACAGTCGTCTGCATATGCATGGGATTCTTTAATGAAATGAAGAAGGTTATTGAAGTAGACATTCCATAACAATGGTCCCAGCACACATCCCTGTGGAACACTTCCCCCAATAGGATGTCTTGCTGATTCTGTTCCATTCAGAACTACCTTTAGAGATCTACCATGAAGGCAATCACTGAAGAGACGTAGGTTAGAGCCTGCAATTTTCAGTGCTTGCAGTTTTGCCAAGAGGCCCTGGTGACACACTCGGTCGAAAGCACCAACAAGGTCCAGTGCTACCACACAGCTGACTTTGGATTCATCCAGTGACTGGTGCCATTTAGAGGAGAGCCTTAACAACAGATCAACAGCAGAGTAACCTTTCGTGAAGCCATATTGACGGTCACAAAGTAGTGAATGGTAGTCAAAAAACTCTGTCATTTGTCTTGAGATTATTGTATCAAGGATCTTGCCAGTGATTGACAGGAATGACACTGGTCTGCAGTTGCTAATTTCTGCTCTGCTCTTCTTTTTGTGAACAAGGACTCTCCCTCCCTCCCTCATTCCCTCCCTACCTCATCCCCTCCCTCATTCCCTCCCTCTCCCTCTCTCCCCCTCATACTTTTCCACTTCTCGACTGTCCCCAGTTTTAGTGTCGCCTTTATCAGAAAGAAGAAAAAGCAGCAGCATCCTCCTCCTCCTCATCCTCCTCCTCATCCTCCTCCTCATCCTCCTCCTCCTCTTCATCCTTCTCGTCCTCTTCATCCTCCTCCTCTTCATCATTCTTCTCCTCTTCATCCTTATCCTCCTTTTCATCCTTCTCCTCCTCTTCATTCTTCTCCTCCTCTTCATCCTTCTCGTCCTCTTCATCCTTCTCGTTCTCTTCATCCTTCTCGTCCTCTTCATCCTTCTCGTCCTCTTCATCCTTCTCGTCCTCTTCATCCTTCTCGTCTCTTCATCCTTCTCGTCCTCTTCATCCTTCTCGTCCTCTTCATCCTTCTCGTCCTCTTCATCCTTCTCCTCCTCTTCATCCTTCTCCTCCTCTTCATCTTTCTTCTCTTCATCCTTCTCCTCCTCTTCATCCTTCTCCTTCTCTTCATCCTTCTCCTCCTCTTCATCCTTCTCCTCCTCTTCATCTTTCTTCTCTTCATCCTTCTCGTCCTCTTCATCCTCTTCATCCTTCTTCTCCTCTTCATCCTTCTCCTCCTCTTCATCTTTCTCCTCTTCATCCTTCTCTCCTCTTCATCCTTCTCTCCTCTTCATCCTTCTCCTCTCATCCTTCTCCTCCTCTTCATCCTTCATCCTCCTCTTCATCCTTCTCTCCTCTTCATCCTTCTCCTCCTCTTCATCTTTCTTCTCATCCTACACGTTACAATCTTTCCTACTCCTAAATACAGTTGTCTGACTGGAATTACCTATCTCTTTATTTTCCTGCATCTTTGTGTCTCCCTCTCTCTTATTTTATCATATAAAGTTACATTCAGTTTCAATCATTAACTGGTAAATAACTTGAAATGCACTGATATTCTATTACTGAATATTAATGGGGTTTTTATGTCCTAATAATCTTAAGTTAAGTTTAAGTTCTATTTCTTAATGTTAAGAACTTGAAATACTTGTAATTATCCTGCATATTTTGTGTCTGATTATTTAATTGAATTTTCTAAAAAACTGACAGTCCTTCCGCTAAAAGGTTTTTTCCTTAATCCACTGTAGTGCATTTAATTTGATTTCTCCCGTCTTCTGTAGCTTTTGTCCCAGTGTCTTGTGCTGTAGTGTAAGGAACGCCGTCGTAGAGTCTAAGAACATGCTGTCCACCCACCCCTCTCCTGCGTAATTTTCGTTACGTTGTCATAAAAATCTATCAGATTTGCGAGACAGGTTGTTATTTATGAATCTGATCTTTTCCAAATGCTTATCTACGGTTCTCTTCCAAGTCTTCTCTACAACCTTACATACGTCAGTGTAACTGGTCTTTAGTTCAGTGCCACCTGTCTGTCTCCTTTATCGGGAGTACTTTCGTTGTTTCTTGACATGTAGCTTCCAGGTTTCATTGTATATTTTTAACATTGCTGTTCATAGTTTACACAGCTATTTTGCTCCCTCTTTAAGAACCTACGAAGAGAAGTTGTCTGGTCCCACTGCCTTTGAGGTGTCTAGTTCGCTCAGTTCCTTCACCTTACTTCCCGTTCTCTTTATTGCATATAGTACTCGTTGAAACACTGTCCCTTTTTTGACTCTGGCAATGTTTATCATGCCACTGAGAATAGCTACCTAAATCATTTGTTTAGCTCCTCACACATTTCTGGTCATTCCTAATGAGCTAATCACAGATTCCTGGTTCTTCTAAATAAGCTCTCCTTCCGTTTTCACCCTTATTACCTGGTCCTACTCAGTTGTCTTTTTTTATCTGACTGTACAGTAATTATGGCTCAGATTTGCCTTTCGAGGATACATCATTCTCAAACTGTCTTTCGGACCCTCTTCTTGCCCATGTGAATTAATTTCTGATTTTCTTCTCCCATTTCGGCTTTCCGGAATATTAACTTAAGCCTCCCATCAACTCAGAGTGAACCATACTCTCTCCCTGGTCTATCATGTACTTCTGCTTCTTTTATGAGTTTCTCCTCTTCCTCCCATTACTTTTCAGCTGAATACTCCATCACTATATTCGCTCTCTGTCCATCTAGTATACTTTCCTCAAGCTCGCTGCTAAGGATTTTCCTCCTGCCATCATAGTCTGCTCTACCGAAGTAATGTTCTTTCCTTCCGTCTCCTTCTGTATTTCTCTCCACGTTAACGTCCACAGTGTATTCGAACATCAATACTGCATGGCCACTATCACCAAAGGATTTCTCAAGTTCAGTGTCTCCTACATCAGGGTCAGTTAGGGAGAACACTGAGTCTATCCTTTCTGATTCATCACCTCCTCTCGCATGTGTCCGTGATTAGCTTACTAATAAAGTTTTACATCGTCACTTCCAGTCCTCAGTAATGCACCAGTTTTTCCCAGTTTATTTTCTTAGGGTTGAAGTCCCCCAAGATAAATATTTTTGCATTGCGCGTTTAGGCTCTTGCTGTCATTGCTATTACCAACTAGGGTCCCACAGTTCTGAGTATTTATATTTCGTTGTCATGAGAGCCCTCTCTGTAAATTCAAATCATCTCAACAAAAATTCACTGGTTCCTGATTAGCAATACTACTCCTGTTTCCTCTTCCCATTCTCGGTACTTGATATCACACTGGAAAGACCACATCTGTTATCACCTTTACGAGTGTGCGTGTGTTTGTAAGTGTGAATGTGTGTTTGTGTGTTCATTTGTGCATGCAAGTTTGAATAGGAATATGCGTTCTTGTGCTTGTATACGAATGCATGTGTGTTTTTGTGAACGTTTTATCTATATCTGTGTATTTGTATGTATGTTTGTGTGTGTACTCAACAATTTGTACTCACCTATTTGCGGTTGCAGTTGTCCTCGCCCCCGCCTCTTCACTGATCGCTACTAGGTCCTCTATCTCCCCCTGCTCCATTAGCTTTATCAAACTTCGTCTTAAAACTATGTATGGTTCCTTCCTCCACTACGTCACTTTTGACCTGGCAGGGTGTTATGGGAGTCTGTTGTATAAGGTGGGACGGGGTCTGTGAATGTGGAGTGTGGTTAGTTTTGGGATAGTGTGTTTGGTTGTGGCATTCTGTTGATGGTTGCGTGTGCTGCTCCTCCCGACTCTTGTTGTCCCTTCCTGAGTCTAGTCTTGTCTCTCTTTCTTGCCCCTTTCGTCTTTGTATCCTTTCCCACAGTTTCTGTTGTTCTTTTATCTTTCTGTCGCGATCAAGGCACTCTCTGGTATTTTGCTGTTTCTTTTAGCCTCGCTTTCTGCTGAAGGATCCTGTTCCGCACTGTTTCTCTCTTGAAAATTAATTTGCCTTGCCGATTTCTTACCCTCGAGTATCCCCCCATTCTCTGAAAATTTATCAGCTCGGTCATGTTCTCCTTCCCTGTTTGTTTGATGATATTTTCAATCTCTTTTATCTCTTCCAGTCATCTTCGTATGTTCTCCATTCGATCTCCATTCGAAAGTGTTAGAAAAGTATGTATGTGAAAACTGAGAGACTTATTCAACAGTTTAATAATACATTATAAAGCTAATCTTTCTTAAGATGATTCATAAGAGTGTTTTACCTTAAGCTTCAGTCTCAAGTTTCTCCACATATTCACATCTTTCCCAAAGGATGTCATCGAAACATTGTAAACTAGCATTCTATTTTCTTAAGAAAACTGAAGTTATATAATCAATAATTTTGTTGTCTTACAATGCTTATAGAGTATTGGTTATTGTTAACAACAGTCTGGGATAGTGCAGATATGCTTATAAGAATGTGTACACTTGTATGTATATGTGAGTGTTAGTAGCATTGAGTGTGTAGTGATTGGTTGTATGTGTGCTCGCAGATGAAAGTTAAAATAAACATCAGGATATATATATATATATATATATATATATATATAAATAGTCAGGGGAACGCCTTCCACTTAAACAAAAAAATAATGGAAAAAAAAAAAAAAAATGACTCTTGGGTAAGGAATACAAGTAGATTTTTCTGAGTTTTACTTAAAATAGATAAAAAAAAAGAAGTAGGCCGTTGTGGTTCTGGCAGGATGTAGAGTAGGAGAATATAAGGCCCAGGATGAGTCTCAGGTGTAGACGAGATGGTGGAAGGTTATCCTGGGCAGATGTTAGGGATTCTCCTATGCCACTTGGTCGCGGTAAATAAGACGTAGAAGCGGAAGAGTAGACAAAAGTAGCTAAGTCAGAGAGACGTACATCTTTTGAAATTCTTCCTCAGAATTTCAGAGTAGTCTCACTGTTCAGTTAGTCAAATTCGTTAGTCAATTTTTTTAAGATTTATATTCAGAGACGTCACTTAGGTTAGCTCTGCAGGTCTAGTTTCAAGATTCCTTGGTAGATGCCGGTCTGGTAGACTTGTCAGTTAGGTCTCAAGACTCGGTTCCCAGGTCTTAGGTCTCAAGAAACTCGTCTCAGAGATTTCCCGAGGTCTTAGGTCTCAAGACTCGGTTCCCGGGTATTAGGTCTCAAGACTCGGTTCCCGGGTATTAGGTCTCAAGACTCGGTTCCCGGGTATTAGGTCTCAAGACTCGGTTCCCGGGTATTAGGTCTCAAGACTCGGTTCCCGGGTTTAGGTCTCAAGACTCGTTCCCAGGTACTAGGTCTCAAGACTCGTGTTCCCGGTATTAGGTCTCAAGACTGTTCCCAGGTCTTAGGTCTCAAGACTCGGTTCCCAGGTCTTAGGTCTCAAGACTCGGTTCCCAGGTCTTAGGTCTCAAGACTCGGTTCCCAGGTCTTAGGTCTCAAGACTCGGTTCCCAGGTCTTAGGTCTCAAGACTCGGTTCCCGGGTATTAGGTCTCAAGACTCGGTTCCCGGGTATTAGGTCTCAAGACTCGGTTCCCGGGTATTAGGTCTCAAGACTCGGTTCCCGGGTATTAGGTCTCAAGACTCGGTTCCCGGGTATTAGGTCTCAAGACTCGGTTCCCGGGTATTAGGTCTCAAGACTCGGTTCCCAGGTCTTAGGTCTCAAGACTCGGTTCCCAGGTCTTAGGTCTCAAGACTCGGTTCCCGGGTATTAGGTCTCAAGACTCGGTTCCCGGGTATTAGGTCTCAAGACTCGGTTCCCGGGTATTAGGTCTCAAGACTCGGTTCCCGGGTATTAGGTCTCAAGACTCGGTTCCCGGGTATTAGGTCTCAAGACTCGGTTCCCGGGTATTAGGTCTCAAGACTCGGTTCCCGGGTATTAGGTCTCAAGACTCGGTTCCCGGGTATTAGGTCTCAAGACTCGGTTCCCGGGTATTAGGTCTCAAGACTCGGTTCCCGGGTATTAGGTCTCAAGACTCGGTTCCCGGGTATTAGGTCTCAAGACTCGGTTCCCGGGTATTAGGTCTCAAGACTCGGTTCCCAGGTCCTAGAATATAGGTCTGACAAGCCAAGTCACAGTTCACTGGTCTCAGGCCTCAGTGTTACCAAATGCAAGAAGTAAACAAAACTTTAAGTGTTTGTGAACGTGACTCAATGTTGTGCTCAACGTCGACACAAATCCCACTGTTTATAATGTTGAAGGAAGGTCACAGGTGCAGAAAAAGATTTTGTGAAAACGTTTCGGTGTTTAAAAGTTTTTATCAAGTCAATGCAATGGACGGAGGACCTGACAGCTGAAAACTTCCCTGACTTTAACATATGTTTGGCAAACTCCACGAGTTAAATTTTACGGTTATTCACATGTATCGGTCACCCAGCTCACCTACGGTTCTCACTGCCCCGTTATATTCCTCAGTCTTGGTCTCCAAGTGAGAGATCATCCATGTCAAGTTTCCTTCCATCTTGTGTGTCCTTGCGTTGGAAAGCATTTTATAATTCTTATGCCCAAAGTACGATTATCTAAGGTAAAAAAAGAAAATTGGAAAGGGAAAGTGACACGAGGATAGTGTTTATGTAGTGCCGATTAGGTAAAACTGGCGATTTTGGCTTAAATAGCAACGCTCATCTTGCCATATAAGACAAGCGAAAATTTGTGTATGCAATAATTTCGCAAAAATCATTCTGAACCTAACGAAAAAAATATATTTCATTGTGTTTGTTTGTTATTAAATTAATGGTAACGTATCTAAAATATATTTAGTTGGGTTAGGCTAAATTAAATTGCGCTTGTTGTAATAAGGTTAGGTAGGTTTTCAAAGTTTCTCTTGGTACAAAATTATAGATTCTTGCATTAACATAAATGAAAAAATATTCCTTTAAACGTATAAGAGAATTTTAGAAAGTGACTTAATTTTAGATGAGTATCTTGCTAATTGACCAGTTTTACCTAATCGGCAAGACATTTACATTAAACAAAATGGTCAACAGTACCGTGGCTGGGATAATTCACAGTTAATCCAAAAAACTCGAGAAAAAATGTAGATAACGTCTCTTTCTGTACTAAACAATTATCTCTGTGATAAGGTTCAAACAACCGAAACGTCAAGAGTTTACTCTTCTAAGCAGAAGTTCGTAGTGAAACTTGTATAAGAAAATTACAGTCTCTTGTTAAAGAGAAAAGTCATAGAGAGGTGTAGGGAGGCTGTTGCTAATATTGTTAATGATGTGTATACCAGAAAGATATATCCCACTGTAAGAATAAATAATATGGAACATAAATGTATAATCAAATTTACAAAGAGTGGCTCTCCATGGTAGTCTGGCTAGACGAGTACTCTGTCTGCAAGAGTACTTCTGTCTGGCTAGACGAGTACTTCTTGTCTGGCTAGACGAGTACTTCTTGTCTGGCTAGACGAGTACTTCTTGTCTGGCTAGACGAGTACTTCTTGTCTGGCTAGACGAGTACTTCTTGTCTGGCTAGACGAGTACTTCTTGTCTGGCTAGACGAGTACTTCTTGTCTGGCTAGACGAGTACTTCTTGTCTGGCTAGACGAGTACTTGTCTGGCTAGACGAGTACTTCTTGACTGGCTAGACGAGTACTTCTTGTCTGGCTAGACGAGTACTTCTTGTCTGGCTGGTCTACGTGTCGAGTGAGTCCAGGAAGTTATAATTACAGGGCGCAGATTTCTGTGTGTCCTCTCCTATAATTATACCTGACTGTATATACTGATATTAAACACTTGTGTTCTAATATCATATATGGACAGTGCTCCTGTTGCTCTGAAAGTTAAGTTCCCTCTTGAGGAAATGCTGTGTTGGGGTTCACACCTCAACGTCCCTCAAGTGCTGTGTTGGTTCACTCTCAACGTCCTAAGTGCTGTGTTTGGGGTTCACACCTCTCAACGTCCCCCTCAAGTGCTGTGTTTGGGGTTCACACCTCTCAACGTCGCCCTGAAGTGCTGTGTTTGGGGTTCACACCTCTCAACGTCCCCCTCTAACTTTCCTTGTATAGTGATACATTTTTATAGCCGAGAGTGTGATGATTGTACACCATATTAAATCATTTTTTTTTTTTTTTTTTCAAAATTATCATAAATAAAAAACTTATATACATACATTTAATTATTTATTTATTTATTTATTAAAAACTCAATTATTCACGCCTGGTTTCGGAGTTAACTTTACTGTCATAAGATACTGTACAAATCATAGAAGATCAGTTATAAAGAACCTGATCTTAACATATGCTAAACATTATATTATTGTAAATATTAAGGAAAGATATATATATATATATATATATATATATATATATA